>CM074961.1:16586030-16605464 GCA_037577455.1 Pangasius macronema
AATCACGTCAATACAAAACTCCCATAATCCACCGGGACCTGAAGGTATACACACACACACACACACACACACACACACACACACATAATCACGTCAATACAAAACTCCCATAATCCACCGGGACCTGAAGGTATATATATATATATATACACACACACACACACACACACACAAATATATAACTCTGTAAAACACCAGGTACACACACACACACACACACACACACACACACACACAGACATAATCACGTCAATACAAAACTCCCATAATCCACCGGGACCTGAAGGTATACACACACACACACACACACACACACACAAATATATAACTCTGTAAAACACCAGGTACACACACACACACACATACACATGTCAATACAAAGCAGCCATAACCCACCAGGACCTGAAGCCACACACACCCAAACAAACATGCATATTAGGAAGACCATCAATAATGAAGAGAGATGCAGGTGTATGTGGGTGGAAAGTAAATTCTGTAGTGTGTGTGTGTGTGTGTGTGTGTGTGTGTGTGTGGGTTTCAGGTGGAGAATATCCTGTTACATGATCAGGGCCATTACGTACTGTGTGATTTCGGCAGCGCTACCAAGAAGTTCCAAAACCCACAGAGTGATGGAGTGACTGTTGTGGAAGAAGAGATAAAAAAGTATGGCCATCTTTCCTCTTTTCCTGATTTTTTTTTCATTTCAGTTTATCTCCACTTTTTGCTTATCTTGTGCTATCTGTCCCTCCTGGTCACTTCTTTAATCATTTCTTCCTTTTCTCTTTTCCTTGTGTTTTCCTTTCTTCTCTGTCTCCTTATTCTTGTTTTTCTTCCTCCTTCTTTCTATTATTTCTTTTTTTTGGTCTTATCTCTTCTTTTCTTCCTCTGTTTTTCCTTTTTCTCATCATCTTTCCCATTCTGATTTGTCTTTCCAATTGTCCTATATCTTTCTCTATCTTTCCCTTTTTCTTCCCCATCCTTCCCATTCTTTTTTCTTCATCATACCATCACTTCTTCCAATTCTCTTTTCTCTTCGTTTTTTTCATTTTTTCTTTGTCATTTGCTCCATCTTTCCCTTCCTCCACCTTATACTTTGTAGACCTTACACAGAAAAGTTTAATGCTGAGCACATTTTGCATGTGCTGTGTGTGTGTGTGTGTGTGTGTGTGTGTGTGTGTGTAGGTACACCACTCTCTCATACCGAGCTCCTGAGATGGTGAACCTGTATAACGGTAAACTTATCACCACCAAAGCAGACATCTGGGTCAGTATAACACACACACACACACACACACACACACATATGCCAGATTTTATATAAACCTACCTAAATCTAATCTCTTATTTTACTCCTGATTGACGGTGTGTTTTGTCTTGTGGTTTTCATCAGTAGTTTCATTAGTTCTGCTGAATGTGTGTGTGTGTGTGTGTGTGTGTGTGTGTGTGTGCACGCGCGTGTGTGACGCAGGCTCTGGGCTGCTTGCTGTATAAGCTGTGCTTTTTCTCGCTGCCCTTCGGAGAGAGTCAGGTGGCCATATGTGACGGGAGCTTCACCATCCCAGATAACTCCCGTTACTCCTACGACATGCACTGTCTGATCCGTGAGTGTCTCCGTCCACACTACAGCGTTCCACATGGATGTTGGGAATGCGACGGGAATAATGTGGGAATGCAGCCTGGTTTATACTCCGTTAATGAGACATAACTCTTATACACACTCACTCTCTCTCTCTCTCTCTCTCTCTTACAACCCTGTCCTTTTAATAACCAGGTGATAAATGCACTAACAGAGTTTCTCTGCTATGGTTGTGGGTGCTGCTGGTTCTTTTTACACCTGATGGTCTTTCTTTCTTTCCTCCTCTTGTCCTCCTCTGTCTGCTGGTATGTGGTTCTGGATCAGGCTACATGCTGGAGCCGGATCCGGATAAACGGCCCGATATTTATCAGGTGTCTCACTTTGCTTTCCGACTCGCTCGACGTGAATGTCCTGTCCAAAACACACAGGTCAGTCTGTCTCTCTCGCTCGCGCTCTTTCTTTCTGTCTGTGTGTGTCTCTCTCTCTCTTTCTGTTTGTCAGTCTGCCTCTCACTCTTTCTGTCTGTCTGTCTCTCTCTCTCTCTCGCTCGCGCTCTCTCTTTCTGTCTGTGTGTGTGTCTCTCTCTCTCTTTCTGTTTGTCAGTCTGCCTCTCACTCTTTCTGTCTGTCTGCCTCTCTCTCTCTCTTTCTGTCTGTCTCTCACTCTTTCTGTCTGTCTGCCTCTCTCTCTCTCTTTCTGTCTGTCTCTCACTCTTTCTGTCTGTCTGTCTCTGTCTCTTTCTGTCTGTCTGTCTCTGTCTCTTTCTGTCTGTGTGTGTCTCTCTCTCTCTCTTTCTGTTTGTCAGTCTGCCTCTCACTCTTTCTGTCTGTCTGTCACTCTCTCTCTTTCTGTCTGTCTGTCTGTCTCTTTCTGTCTGTCTGTCTGTCTGTCCCTTTCTGTCTGTCTGTCTCTCTTTCTGTCTGTCTGTCTCTTTCTGTCTGTCTGTCACTCTCTCTCTTTCTGTCTGTCTGTCTCTCTTTCTGTCTGTCTGTCTCTTTCTGTCTGTCTGTCTCTTTCTGTCTGTCTGTCTCTCACTCTTTCTGTCTGTCTGTCTCTTTCTGTCTGTCTCTCTCTCTTTCTGTCTGTCTCTCTCTGTCTTTCTGTTATAACTAATTTTCATCTCAAAGATGTAAAGAGAAGAAAGACTTCATCAGTATTCCACCCATATTTCATTAGGAAGGTTTCACACTTTAATCTGAAATATAATTAAAAATATAAATTGATTAAAAAGCAAAAATCTGCTTTTGCAGAAATGAGGAATGGAGTTGTGTGTTAAGAAAAAAGAAGTAAAAGAAGAAGAAGCAGCGTCTCTAGGTCTAAAACTCAAGATCTGTCTCAAGGTTAAATACGAGATTCTTAAATAATACGAATTACATGAACTGATCAAATAGAATCAGCTTGTGGTGGCTGATGGTCTATTCCCAGAGTCTTCTCTGATTTGTACTTGTTCTTATTTAGGAAGGACTGTAAATGAGCAGAGGATTTATATCTATGATGTTTATTTAATTTCTCAGAATTCCCCACTTCCCTCTAAGCTCCCTGAGCCAATACGAGCAAGCGAGGCAGCAGCGGCGAAGAAGAGCCAAACACAGACGAAGGCCAGGTAAACCACTTTTAGCTTCGCTTCTTCAAATTAAACTGATCTCTATTTATATATATATATACGTACAGCACTGTGTAAAAGTCTTAGGCACCCTATTTTTTTTTACTACAAACTTTGTTACGGATTTTATTTGATGACTTCTACATTATTGATTCAGAACCAAAACATTTTAGATTCCAAACATTAGTTTTCAAGCACAAAATTAAATATTACAGAAAAATGTTTGTATGTCAGTGAATAAAGCAGCAGATTACGTAGGAGACACTTTTCAGACAAAAAAAAACAGAATGAAGGCTGCTGGGTTTCGCTGTAAAAATAAGAAGCGAGTGTGAGAGTCGAAGTCTCCAGAAGAGCTGCATCTGCTTCTGCAAGACGCTCAGTAACACTTACAGCTCATTTCCTTATAAAACTGCACACACTGTACCTGAGACTGCTCTTTTTTTTTTTAAAGCAAAGGATCGTCACACCAGATATCGACTTTGTTTCATTTGTTACTGTTTACTGCTCTTTGTAGTATTTTTTTTAAATGTAGAAACATTTAATCTCATTATTTTTGAAGGCATTCATTGCATGTGCCTAAGAATTTTGCCCAGTACTGTGTGTGTGTGTGTGTGTGTGTGTGTGTGTGTGTGTGTGTGTGTGTATACATATATATACCGAATAGCATGAAACTGGTTGGTGTTATTGAGCAATGTTTTTTTGAGATGAGTGATAATTTCATGATAAACCTTTTTAAAAAAACATTTTTAATGTTAGTGATTGTTATAGTTAAAATGAGATTTGTGCTTGACTTGGCTTCTTCAACAAACAAAAGTTTGAGTTTGAGCAAACGAGTGTGTGTGTGTGTGTGTGTGTGTGTGTGTGTGTGTGTGTGTGCGCGTGTGTGTATTAGACTCACAGATCCCATTCCCACCACTGAGACGTCCATCACGCCACGTCAGAGGCCCAAAGCTGCTCAGGCTCAGCCAATAGGAGGCGTCCTGCAGATCCAACCTGCTGCACTCACACCACGCAAGAGAGGTACCCCTATACACTCAGGTACACATACACACCACCCACACCTCTCATACACTCCAAACATAAACCATAGGCAACAAAGCAAACGTTTGTGCAAACCTCACACGCCACCAACGCGTCTGACGCACATCTCTCACAAATCGTAGGAAAACTTACACAGCCAAAGTTTCCAACCCCTGTCTCTTTCTGTGCCTTTAGCTGTGAGTGTGAATTTGGCTCAGCCAGCTGCAGCACTGCAGTCTCAGCTCACACACTCCTCTAACCAGCCCCAGCACAAACAGGTCAGTGTGTGTGTCAGTCTGTTTTATCATATAGGAAGCAGTTCTTGACTCAAGTTATTAAGTTTGCCTCTTTGTGATGCGTGTAACAGCCCGTGCAGCCAATCCCAGTTTCGGCACCTGTATCAGGAAGTGTAACTCCACCGGTGACAAGCCCCGCCCCTCCAGCAGTAACAAGTCCTGCTCCTCAGAAAGCCACAACCACACCTTCAAGTCCGGTTCCACCCACCGCTCCAGCACGTAGCGCCAAGCGCAAACAGCAGCAACAACAAAATCAACAACCACCACCACAACAACAACAAAAACAGCCTCCTCTTGCAGCACAGCCACTTGAAGCCATGCCTACTACCACACCTCCGGCCCCGCCCACTGCTGAGGAAATGGTAATCATCCTCGCTTTCACGTTTCCTGAGTGTGCACCAGCGAGACATACAAAATTAGCAAGCACCTGCTTTGTCGTAAATAGTTTCTCCCTACCCCTGACTTATTAGACTGGAGGTTTAGAAACACTTCAGCATAATAAATTAGGAGTTTATAATTTAAAAAAGCTTTAATCTCAGTTAAACCTGTTGTTTCCTGTGTTCACTCTGCATCATTTTTTTTAACTTTTTTAGAGAGGTCGGATGGTGATACCCGGAGAGAGTTTGGGGCGGGAGAAGGGGTTCCTGGGTCTTCCGTCCCGTGTCTGCGATCCAAAGTGACGTCACACACAGTGCAATGGTTGGTGTGTGTGCAAGCCAGTCAACGCAGCAGCTACAGGCTGCTACAGCCGAGGCGAACCTCAACAAATCCAAGTAACAACCGCCCTATTACAGTCATACGTCATGACTTGTAGCACAAGTTAATTACATGCAATTTCATGTGACTTTCCTTACTCAGATTCAAACACAGCTATTTGTTTTAAACAGGGTTAACTCTCGTTATAAAACGTGAGCTGATTAACATAGCTAACTTGCAGAATAACTAGTGCTAGAAGTGAGATTCCTCACTACGACTGACTGGGTTCAGTGGTTTCATGGCCTCCTCACAACAACCCTACCTCTCATGTACGTGTTTGAGTAGCTGATTGAGCTCCATCTCTCATGTGTATCTGTACATTCACCCCGCAGGTCAGCCAGCACCACTCCATCCAACTCTCCACAGTCTTCCCAGCAGAGTGTGTATGAATCTAGCCAGCAGTGCGGATCCACCACTTCTGTCCCAAATCTTGTCACCACTTCTGCCCAAAGTCTTGCCACTTCTTCTGCCCCTCCTGCCCCGAGTCTAAGCGCAACTTCTGCTCTGAGTCTTAGTGCCTTGGACCAGCCATCCTGGAACCCCTTCGGAGATGATAACTTCTCCAAGCTGACAGCTGAGGAACTGCTTAATAAAAACTTCACCAAACTCTCCAAAGGTAATATGTACTATTTTGTACAAACTCTTGACTGTCTCAAATATGAAACTCTGCCCTTTTCTGTTATTCAGTAAAAGAATAACCCACAGCTCTCTGTCTCCCTTGGAGTCTCTTTAAAGTTTATGTGTAATAAATCTCAGCATCATTTATTCAAATAGCTACGAAATGATGTATTTTCCCCAAATTTACAGTTTTTGTTTTTTTTAAATTCTGCGGTGTTTTTCCAGACTCCATCCATGAAGCGAGTCACAGCTGTACTTGCTGAATCCTATTTGAAGATCTATCACACACATTATGATATAATTATTCTCACACTACATAGGATGCTGATAACCAATCGAAATTTAGTTGTGTGTCAAAGCCATAACGTACCCGAGATTTAAATATGGACTGAGTCATTTTTCGAACGAAGACGTGGACAGGAACAAAGTCCCATTGAGTGAAAGTAAACAATAAAAGCAGCCTCAGTGAACATAGCAGAGAGCTGGGATATGCACAGACCTACAAGAGAGCGATATGTAATCAACTATTTTGCTAAGAAAGTACCAGAAAAATATTAGTAAAACCTAACATAAAAAAGTAACTATTGTGTGTGCAAGAAGCTGAAAATGATCTCTGTTTAACACACACACACAGAACCACACACAGGTACACACACGTGTGTCTCTGACGTCTCGGGGGCTCGTAAACGTGTCTCCTACTTCTGCCTGGACTGGACTCTGCTGAACCCATTACTCAGCCTTCAGGTACTCACGCACACGCACACAGACACAGAAACACCGAGATACACTTGAAGCATTTGGTTCCACACGGTTCATATTAAACAGAATCCTATCTCAATATCCTGTTCACACACTGCGTGCGAAATAAAAAGAGTACTCGGTTGGGTATACTGTGTATCTTTCCTCTCACTCAGAGAAGGGCTGTAAAGAGGACAATATGGTTTTCATTTGGACTTTTTTTGATGTTACATCACAATGTTTGACATCAGAGGTTGTATAGCACATGGAGAAATGTTTCCCACATGAAGCTCGGCATACTGTCAGCTGACATCCGCACACTTAACTGAGCCGACGGTAAGTGACGCTGATGGTCTGCTTGCCAGATACATGACTGAATCTGAACTACTTATGGCTTTCAGCAGATTTTTTTTTTCTTTCTGGAAAATAGAAAGTCTCCAAGTGTCAGTAATACACTGTGACCTGTAGTTAATTTACACATGTACATTAGAGAAATTATTTTTAACTATATATAGCCTCACAGCACTTATATTCAAATACGGAGTATATATATAAGCTCTGACTTTAAGAAGTTGACTTGAAGATGGCCTTCTTTCATCCAGACTCACATTTCTCTAGGATTTCTCTAGCATCTGCAGTGCATGTGTGTATATGTGTGTGTTTACCAGCAGGATAGGAAGTGTGAGATAGTAAGTTTGTGATACCACTGGCCTGGAGGCCAGGCATTTGATAAACATGTGTGTGAGAGATTGATGCATAAGGCCTTCATACATAGTCTGCCACTCACACACTGAACAGTTGTGCCGTGCTTCAAAGGGTTTAGCAGTCAGATGTCAATTTCCATACCGCCGATTTCATCCTCAGATAAACTTCACATTCACTCTCGATCTGTTTACATGTAGTCTAATAATGTGACAACAATCCAACTAATATCTCGATCGGTATAAAACCCGTATACATGCACTCTAAATTAATATAAAGAAAAACTGGTTGAGATCAGCATGATTTTTTTTTTGGTCACAAATTTGTTCGCTCTATCTCTCTATGCTCAGCTGAAAGACCTGCTGATATTCTGGGGTTGGATTCAGGTGCTGATTTACTGGCAGTACCAGGTGAGTTCATCTGTTTACATCCAGCCCAAACCAGGTAAACTTAGAAAACAGAAACTTACACACACAAATCTCACAATAAAGTGCTTCCTTCTGCCTAAGATGTGAAAGTTGTGGCATGAATAAGAAGAAAACGTGATTAAAGGAGGGTGAAATGAGCCACATATGTCTGACCCAGCCCTGGGTTTCATTGCTGTTTCTAATACAGCCTTGTTTACATGCTTGAATCATACTCTTGTGGTAGCTTCCCACAAGCTTCGCACAATAGTTTGCTGGAATTCTTGTTCATTCAGTTGGCCAATCAGAAGCTTCTAAAAGTCATGACATTAATTTCTGGAATCTTCCATACTGTTTAAAGAGACAGTCTACTTGGCATATAGAAACATTTGCCCCACTGGAATGCTGATATAGTGAATTAAAGTGAGATAAATCTGTCTCTAACTGATTGTTTTATTACCTCTGATGTGAGCAAAGTAGGTGCCTTAACAGATTTGCCACAAGAAGTGTGTAGTGAAATCAACTGGGGGTTGAGATTGAGATTGAATATATTTAGCCTAGGAGTATGTATTTGCCTTAACTGTAGATATTTGTTAGATGAGGGTTAGATGGTTGTTGGATGAGGGTTAGGTGGTTGTTAGATGAGGGTTAGATGGTTGTTGCATGAGGGTTATATGTTTGCTGGATGAGTGTTATATGGTAGCTGGATGAGGGTTATATGGTTGCTGGATGAGGGTTAGATGGTAGCTGGATGAGGGTTATATGGTTGCTGGATGAGGGTTAGATGGTAGCTGGATGAGGGTTATATGGTTGCTGGATGAGGGTTATGAGAAAGTTAGATGGTTGTTAGATGAGGGTTAGATGGTTGTTGCATGAGGGTTATGTGAAAGTTAGATGGTTGTTAGATGAGAGCTAGATGGTTGCTGGATGAAGGTTATGTGAAAGTTAGATGGTTGGTAGATGAGGGTTAGATGGTGGTTACATGGCTGTGAGATGAGTATTACATTTACATTTACAGTTATGGCATTTGGCAGACGCNTGGATGAGGGTTAGATGGTTGTTAGATGAGGGTTAGATGGTGGTTACATGGCTGTGTTAGGAGTGTTAGATGAGGATTAGATGGTTGTTGGATGGGGGTTAGATGGTTGTTAGTTGTAGGTTAGAGGGTTGTTGGATGTAGGTTAGATGGTGGTTAGATTGCTGTGAGATGAAAATTAGGTGAGAGTTAGATGAATGTCTGACAGGTTTTTAGTCACATTGTGGTACTGAATGCAGAGTGACAGTCTTTGCTTTTCTTCTTTGTTTCTCTCTCTGTACAGAAAAGCTAATAGAGGGTCTGAAGTCTCCAGATGCATCTCTTATGCTGCCTGACCTCCTGTCAATGTCCGACCCCTTCGGTAGTTCTGTAGAAGACATGAGAGATGGTAATGTGCACACACTCACATGTGCATGCGTGTTACCTCTAATACTGCACAGGATTTCTTCTCTTTAAATAAAATGTATACATAATGAATAGTAAAACCCACCCACTCTCTCTCTCTTGCCCACGAACACACAGGAAGTGCTGAGGTGTGTGTGGACTCCCTGATTCCTGGACTGGAGGCTCCTCAGGTTCATCCTGTGCAGACAGACGCAGTGAGGAATGGTAAGACTTATTCACTAGAAACTGCTACCAGTTTTTAATATTTATTACAAGTGGAACAACAGTAAAAATGTTTTTTATACTTTAGACAATGTGCATGTGGCTAAGTTTCTCTAAGAACGTTGGGAAAAAAGTAACTCAGATACTCAAGATATTAAAGTTCCTCATGACCATCATTCACTTCCATCTTGCTGATTTCCCAGATTATTGGCAAAATCAATTTTTGTGGAGGTCAGGGATGATCATTAAGCTGTTTTCACATAATTCAGTGAAGATACAGTCTGGCCTCCTCTATTTCTTGTTTTCTGGTATCTAGGGTGAATGGAATATTGAAATTGCTGAAATTTGCTTTGTGTTTTTATTGTGTGAAAATTAATAAACCCTATAAAAAGCTATAGAAGAAGAGAGTTTCCATATAAACAAATGGGAAACATGCGAGGGATAGTTATAAACGATGTCACATCCTGTGACAAAGTGGTACCTGGTGCACACCAGTTACTTTATGGTTATGCTTTGTGATGGACACACAAACATTTAAAATACATATTTATTTTTGTATATATATGACCACTTGACCGCTTCTCTCTGTATCCCCGTGTGATAGATACTCTGAGTGGAGAAGACTCTCTTTTGGGCAGTCCTTTCTCCTCTGGCCCCGCCCCCTGTCTAGATGAATTTGCACCTGTTTCAGGAGGATCTGCCCACAGCACGACAGGTGTGATAGCTCACTATTCAATGATCAAGTAGTTTTTGGTTAACACTTGAATGTCTGCATCCCTGTCTGTCAACTCCACCTTTCTGACATCTCTCCAGCATTTTTATCTTTTGTCTTGCTTTATTCGTCGACCCAATATTGCTGCTTCGTTACCTCTCCAGACTCGACTTGCTTGATCTCTGGCTTTGAGCTGCCGGGTTCCGACAAAAGCGCCGATGACGAGTTTGACCCGATCCCAGTCCTCGTCTCCAAAACATCTCAAGGTAAAGAGAGCATGGCTGTGTTTCAAATGCTTCTCTGTTTGGTTTCTACATTGACGTGTAGCTCACTAGTGTAGCAAATGGTGTGTGAGATCAGATTAGACCAGAGAGTTCAGCTGCTTCACAGTTGAGTGTTTTTTTGTTTTGTTGTTGATTAAAGTGCTATTTACTATAGAACTGTTCTTTAATGATTACCTCTCTCTGCCCTCCTTTCCTCTGTCCTACCTCATTCTTTTTTTTTCCTGCCCTCCTTCCAACGCTAATGCCTGCTAATTCTTTTTTCCCTTGCATTTAAATGTATTTTTTTCTTCTTTTTTTTTTTCTTTGCACTTGCCTTCTTACCTCCTTTTTTTCATACCTTTTCTTACCTTTGCCTTATTTGTTTTTCTTTCTTCCTCTCTCCTGTTCTCCCTGCTGCCTGCTTCTTTTCTTACTTTACCCCACCCGAATTGTCCCCTCCCCTCTCTTTAGGCTCCTCCCACAGCGCTACTGGCTCTGACTCCAGTTTGCCCAGTTTGGCTTGTTCACTGCTGCTGGTGGATCAGCTCATCGACCTGTAGAGCTCAACGCTGTCTAAATCTCTCACTTCGTCCCTCCCTCAACCCATCCATTAATCCATCCATCCATTCATCCATCCTTCCCTCCCTCTGTCTGTCTAACTGCTTTGCTTTCAGCCTCCATCCTGCTGCTCACCCTTCTTTTTTCATCTCTTCATTTCAATCCTCTTATCAGTTTTTATTTATTTATTTATTTATTTTTTGGGGGGGTGGGGTTTCGTCTCTTCTTCTTTCATGTTACGTTCTTCATTCTTTCATCAAAAAACCTGCATTATTTGTGGGTTTGTGTGTGTGTGTGTGTTTGAGAGAGAGACACGTCTCACCTTATTGATTGATTAGAAAGACGTTTGTATCTTATCATATCTCAGACTAGCAGTGCACTTTGTACTTTCTATTATTATGTTAAATCTTTTTTATTTAATACTATTTATAATATTTTTATTTTTTATTATCTTTTATTTCTGTCTTCGCTTTCTTTCTCTCTCTCTCATATTTTCCCTTTTTTCGTTTTTTCTGTTGTTCTGTTACATTTTTCTCTTTCTTTCTCTGTCTCTATCTTTTTTTTCTTTTTCTCTCTTATTCAGATTTCTCTCATTCTTTCTCTCATTGTTTTTTCCTTTTTTGGTCTTTACTTTTTTTCCTCTCGTTTCTTTTTCTATTTTTCCTTCCTCTCCCATTTTCCTCTCTCTCATTCTTTCTTTTTCTCTCCTGTTCTTTCTTTCTCTTCCCACATGGTCATGCATTCGTTTCTCTCCATTTCTCCATGGTCCACCCCGTCTTCCCCCTCACTGATGTAAATAGGTGGTGTGTGTGTGTGTGTGTGTGTGTGTGTGTGTGAAGCCCTAAGTGTAAATGAGCAGTGTATATCTGCGCTGTATGCAGTGATGTGTGTAAAGAGAGTCTTACTGTCGTTACCGTAGTGATATTATAGATTATTATAGACTTTAACGCGATCTTTCCTGTATGCCTAATTAAGATTCTATGTGAATATGAATAGAGCGTTAGTGAACGAGTGTGTGTGTGAGATATAAACATATGTATATGAGTCATAGATTATTCAGAAGAATTCTTTATATCTTTCTGTCATGTGTGTTGAGTAGGCATGTCCCGATAACTGATTATATGATGTATTACAATATTGTCAGACAATATTGTTACCGCGGACACAATATCAGCTCCCGAGGCAGGCAGCGTTCAGAAAGTGAAATAAGGAAAACTGTCTTCTTATTTTGGACAAATTAAATGCAGTGCTCAGATCTCCATACTAGAGCCCTAATAGCAATATTAGAGTGCTGTGAGGCCACTTGTCTCCCAGCATGGCATTCCCTCTGCGTCTATGGAAGTATTTCCTGAAATTGTAGATAGAGTAGTAAAACTCAACACACGTGTAGTGGCCAAACATTCCAGGTGAAAATTCACTGACATTACTATTAGCTTAGCTATCTCTCCAACTTCACTTCATCAGTCTTCGACTTCACTTAATCAGTCTTGGCTCTTTGAGCAATTGAATATTTCACTCGGTCATTCTCTCAGTCAGTCACTCAGTTAATCATTCTGTCATTACTCAGTCACTGTCAGTCTGTCAGTCAGTTGTTCTGTCAGTCACTTGGTGACAGTCTGTCTCACTCTGTCACTCACTCAGTCACTCAGTCAGTCACTCTGTCATTCTCTCAGTCAGTCACTCAGTTAATCATTCTGTCATTACTCAGTCACTGTCAGTCTGTCAGTCAGTTGTTCTGTCAGTCACTTGGTGGCTGTCCATCTCACTCTGTCAGTCACTTACTCAGTCACTCTGTCAGTCAGTCTGTCAGTTAGTCACTCTGTCAGTTACTCAGTTGTTCAGTCAGTCTTATGTCTCAGTTAGTCACAAAGTCAGTCAGTCACTCAGTCAATCACTCACTCACTCAGCCAGTCACTCATTCAGTCACTCACTCACTCACTCAGCCAGTCACTCATTCAGTCAGTCGATCACTCACTCACTCAGCCAGTCACTCATTCAGTCAATCACTAACTCACTCAATCAGCCAGTCACTCAGTCACTCACTCAGCCAGTCACTCATTCAGTCACTCAGTCATTCAGTCAGTTGATCACTCACTCACTCACTCACTCACTCACTCACTCAGCCAGTCACTCAGTCACTCACTCAGCCAGTCACTTATTCAGTCACTCAGTCATTCAGTCAGTTGATCACTCACTCACTCACTCACTCACTCAGCCAGTCACTCATTCACTCACTCAGCCAGTCACTCATTCAGTCAGTCGATCACTCACTCACTCACTCACTCACTCACTCACTCACTCAGCCAGTCACTTGTTCAGTCACACAGTCAGTCAGTCTCACTCACTCACTCACTCACTCACTGAGCAAATCATTGAAGTCTATATGTCCTAATATGGAGATGTATGATTCAGCATTGAATGTGCCCTTTGCCACTGGAACAAGATGCTGCCCAGCGGAGAGACATCTACATTTATACACGGAGTCTGTTTTTCTAAACACAGTATTGTGATGATCTCGCAAAGCCATGATATGAAGTTTAGCAATGATCGTGAAATGAAAATGGAATATTGGCACACGTCTGGTGTTTCTGAGCCCTGTGTGTTTATGTGAATGTGGAAAATATTTGTTTGAGTTTCCTGGAGTCTGACTTCTGCAGCAATTGTGTGTGAGTGTGTGTGTATGACAGACAGAGAGAGAGAGGGAGATCTAGACCTATTCAAATGTGTGTATTTAATAATGACATGCTGATGCCTAGAAACACACACACATATCTCAGCATGACAGTGTTTTAGATTACTGTTTTACATTAAGACGTGCTTGTGACAAAGATTTCAGTCAGGTGTGTGTGTGTGTGTGTGTGTGTGTGTCTGTGTGTGTGTGTGTGTGTGTGTGTGTGTGTGTGTGTGTGTGTGTGCGTGTGTATGTGTGTTCTCTTTGAGATGGCAATTCTAAGAGTTGGGTCCAGTATAAACATGTCTGCTAAAAGCACAATCTCTCTTCTCTTCATCCTATTTTCTCTTCCTCTTTTACCTCTCTATCTCTTCCTAACTGCCAGAGAGGGCTCAGCTGTGAAACTCTTCTCTCCTTTTTATTTCTCCCCTTTTCTTTTCCACTCCCATTCTAATTTCTCTTCTTCCTGTTTTCTCATTTCACTCCTTCCTCTTCAACTCTGTCTCCCCTTTTTCACATTCTCACCTTCTCTTTGTCTGTCTTCTCACGTCTTTCTCTTTCTTCTTATCTTTTCACTCTCCCACACGTTTATCCTCTCTTATTTTCTCTTCTTTCTCTCACCTCTCAGTCTTGATTTCCCGTTCCTCTCCGCATCTCCTCTTTCTTCCCTTCTTTTTCCCCCTCTCCCTCATCCTTTCTCTTCTCTAAATCTTTCCCTTTCTCTTATTCCTCTCTCTCTACTTGTCTCTCCCCCTTCTTTATCTCCTCATATCCTCTCCTCCTTCTCTTAATTCTCTTTCTATGTTTCATCTCTCTATCCTTCTGTCGTACTTGTCCTCAATAAACCAGGTGAATGATTTCTTGAGCGATGCTGAACGGTACTCTAATAACCTAATCACCGGTCGAGCCACTAATCAGCATTATCGATTGATTAATGTGAATGACCATCTTGAGTGTTTGCCTGTTTAAACAGTTCCCTCTGCTGTAGTGTGCATGGATAATTACAGAACCTGTCACAGCTCAGGCGCAGGACCATCCTGATTTAGCGTTCTATTTTTCGGACAAAGCCTGCGCTCACATTTCCCCGCTCTGTACAGTCGCGTGTAGGAAACGCCGCTAACCCCTATGCAATCTCAGCGTTTCAGCATAGATCACACCGCTGTCCTTCAATCGCCTCGCTGCTGCAGTTCAGACTTGTGTATTTGTGCAGAGATTACCCTCAATTCTTTTTATGTGCTCAGATGTGGTTGTTTTTTTGTTTTTGTTTTTGTTTTGTTTTTTCTGTCGGGGTTCGAATCGTCACCGTAGCAAAATCCCGAACCCGTTTGTTAGAGCGGAGACGACTCCATGTGCACCTTCTATATTTTTGTCTAAAAGAGAATAAAAATTAAGAAAGCGTGTTCAATAAACATGTACATGTGAAACGTGAGTGTTTAGTGGTGTTCATTAGTGCAAGCACCTCACTGTTCTCACCCTGCAGCAATGAGCGAACTTAATGATACATTCTCCTATAATTATTCCTCTCTTACCATAGAAATATGCCAATGATTATTATATATTTTATTTATTCAAAACGATTTGTACTTGATGTTGTTGTTTGTCCCCGAAACAAGTTCTTGTTATCGCTTACATTGTATTGTACATTTAACAGTCATTCCTTCACAAGCCTGTCTTTTTTACTCTGTGTATTGAAGATAATAAGACAAACAGTGCAGCTTGTCATGTTACCAAGAAACCAGAAAGCACCACATCCTCCTGTGTCAGAAAACCGAAAGCTACAGCTTCACCTCTGACTGTTCCAAAGTGCTGAGACTGGAGACTCCTTCCATAAATGCTAAATCATCTTCGAAGAAAACTTCACTATATTGACAAATTACACACATTAAAAATAAAAAGAAATCAGTTTATGTGAAGCATCATCTGCCATACAAGTCCTTGTGTGAGTTGTTAGTATGGAAACGATACCATATTAGAACGAGCGCATTCATCTAAATCTGTCATTTTAATTACAGCCGGACCTACTGTTAGAGCTGCTGTGATTGCGGTTGAATGCTCGAATCTGATTGGTTAGAAGCTGTGCATTATTTTTGTATAACAGCACGGCTTGGACACTTAACAACTGTAACGTAAACGATAGGTTAATATCAGTGTGCTTGTTCTAATATGTTATTGTTTCTCTTACTCAGGGACTCGAACGGCAGATGCTCCACATAATCTAAGACTAATAATAAACTGATTTAAAAAAATTGTTGTTTAAACAAAGTAAAACGTGCAAATGATGATCGTGACAGTCGTGTATCTCAGTTGTAAGCGCTTTTCAACAGCGAGAGAGAGAGAGCGAGAGAGAGAGAGAGAGAGGAAGGGGGGGCAGGCTCGTGATGGAACAACTGCTATAACATGAGTGATAACAGGACCGAACTTGTGTCTTTTCGCGACATTAAATCTAATTATAAACCATTAAAATGTGTGACTCTGCCACACAGTCTGTTGTGTGTTAGACATCTCTTAATTAATCAACACCTTCTGACCAATCATGTGTAATATACCAAAATATCCAGTAGTGTAGAAGGCAGTCTCATAATTCTGTTCATTTACAAGTGACTATAGAAAAATGTATGTAGCCATGATAGAAGGATATTTTATTTTATAGCAGACAAGAAATCACTAACAATCTGAGAAATGAAAGTATGTGACCTAAAAATTGCTCATGCTACTCTGGCTAACAGCCTCTGCCTCTTCTGCTTCAGGTAAGATTTATTTCCCCCTGATTTATAGCTCCTAATAACAGTTTTGTTTTGTTTTGTTTTTTTAAATGATAAAACATGCTTTATTTTTGTTTGTTTTTTTCTCACATTTTTGTGACATTACATTAAAATTGCCATACATTCTTTTAAGAAACAGATGAACATCTTAGTGGAAAATCTGAGTTGAAAACATGACAAGAACTGTGACTTTTGTCTTGATGGGGTAAAAGCGAAGGTGTTTCTTGTTTGGTCTAATGACATTTTATTGTGAAACTACCACATCAAGCCATTTGCTATTTAATATAGAACTAATTTGTGGTGTTCAAAACCAACATCGGTCCTAAACAGTATAGCTTTTACTTTGGTGGAAAATATTTAAAATAGGCTTATTGAGTGCGAGTGAGGTCACTGACACAGGTAATAATGAGCTGAGCTTCCTGTTAAAGAGTACTGATGTAATGTGTATATCAGGAGAGTCATTCATTGTGTGTGTGTGTGTGTGTGTGTGTGTGTGTGTGAATGAGTGAGTGAGAGAGAGAGAGAGAGAGAGAGAAAGTGAATATTTTGTGGATGAGAGACCTGGAAGTGAAGAAATATAGATAGTGCCATCCACCAGTTTTCTTCAGGTCAAGACTAACACGTTTTGCCACTCTTAGAAGTCACCACATATTTTCAAGCGGCCACACGTGAAGTGTCAGGAAGAGAAAGAAGTGTTGTAATTGATTTATCAGCTGACGTTCATGATTGGCTCGTATCGCTTTGATTGACAGGGGAGAGGAACGATCTCCTTCCCTCCCAGGTAAGACCCTCCTGCTCTTCTGGACGTTTAGCTGCGGCATCTGTTTAGGATTCGGATTCCTGATCTCTTAACAATTGGGCATTTTTTTCTCATCTGCCTCATGCACGTCTCACAGAATAGTTACGCCCAGGTTATTTCAGCCCAGGTTTCAATCAGTGTGTGACTCGTGTGCCAGTTCAGGACTCGGTTCATCCACCTGCAGTTATTTAATGCACTTTCTATATATGCATTTTATTCTAAATCCGTATATACAGTGTTGTGATTGTGTTTAGATGCTTGTGATTTTACACCCCATAAATCAACCAGAATAAGCACTGATGTTATAAATTGTGTTGTAATTACACTTTTGGCTTTAGCTTTTAGTTTTTATTTGTGCCAGACTCAGTTGGAAGGTGATTTACGCTACACAGACAGTCAGAGGTCACATTCTTTGCGAATTCCGGATTAAATTTGCTAGTTGAAATCCCTTTAAATATAATTTAAATGGCATCAGACAAGGCGGCGTACTTGGTGGCTGTTAAATCTCGAGATGATAATAACCGCATGCTCTGTAGAATGATGCCTTGTTGAATATCACACTTTACTAGGCAACTGATTATTGCCTGATCTTTTCTTCCGCTGTGTGCAGGTGAGCCAATCAGCATGAACGGTTACGTACCTGGAACTCGGGAAAAAGAAGAGGAGAAGGAGGAAGCTGTCACTGACACCTCCTCTGTGGATGTTTTCTCGCTCGCTCCCTTCCCTTCCAGTCAGCAAGACGTTTTCCTTCAGGCTCCTTTTGGGCTTCGTAAAAATGTTTCAGTGCTGCAGCAGCCAATCACAGCGAGTTATACCATATCCAATATGGGACAGCAGCCAATCACAACGCATTGTGTCGGCCCGCATCCAATCACAGGGCACCATGCTGTCTCTGCTGTCAGGCAGCAACCGATCAAAGTGCCCCATGTCACGTCTAATGTCAGACAGCAGCCAGTCACAGCACACAATGTCTTGTCCAGTGTCAAACATCAGCCAGGGACAGGGCACCGTGTCTTGTCCAGTGTTGGACAGCAGCCAATCACAGCGCACCGTGTCGTGTCCAGTGTGGGACAGCAGGCTGCGGTTGGCTCTGTCTCTGTTGGGCCACTTTATTCCTGGACTTTGGATGTCAGAACATCATTTCAGACCAGGTGTCAACAGGAAAAGCCTTAAAGTCCTACACACTCACAAACACACATAAAGTGTGTTTCTATCCAGATATTTGGCAAAGCCAAGAGCATTAGCAAAGATTTGCAGGAATAAAGACCTATTTACAGCAAGCATGATGCAACTAAATTAGTGTTTGTTTTACAGAGACAGCGCCAGCTGAAGCATCCAGTTCTCTCTAAAATCAGTTTCAGCGCTAGTGTATCAGGATATATGTGACATGTTCAGACACACATTGTAAAGTCATAAGTCAAATTTAAAGTTTCCATGTCTGTCAATAAGCTCTCTGACATCAGTAGTGACATCATCAGCATTTGGTTGGGGGCTGCATGCGCTCGTGTTTGTTTTAAAATTTCATCATGTAAAAAAGTCATGTTTGGTGTAAATAGGTCTTAAAGGAAATAATGTGGAAGTGATTATTACGAGGTACCTGACAACACAAACAGAACCGCACGATTCAGGCACAACATTATCCCAGTGACGTATGGGACTGTAGGAGGCCTCGACTACCTGCTTCGTCTCTGCAGCACTTTATTTCCCCTGTATTTCTGATATAAGCCTCCAGACCTAAAGGAATGCAAGTATTAATGCATTTTTAGACATAGCATGTCCAGTATATTCCTTTTTTTCCTTTGTGTTTACGTTGGTAAATTATTGCTTATCCATATATCTACAGCAGTATTTATATATATATATATACTCAACATGTAAATGAGGCAGAATGTGAAGGAAGCATATCAGACTCGAAATTCAAATTAGAATGTAAAATGTAAAATAGCATTGCATTTTTAGTCATATCTTTATTCACAAGATCTGCCTGTGATCATACTTGAATGCAAAAGCTCTCTGGAGTCATTCCCCTGGCCCCGCCCCTCAGTTCTTTAGCATCATTCCCCTGGCCCCGCCCCTCAGTTCTTTAGCATCATTCCTCTGGCCCCGCCCCTCAGTTCTTTAGCGTCATTCCCCTGGCCCCACCCCTCAGTTCTTTAGCGTCATTCCCCTGGCCCCGCCCCTCAGTTCTTTAGCATCATTCCCCTGGCCCCGCCCCTCAGTTCTTTAGCGTCATTCCCCTGGCCCCGCCCCTCAGTTCTTTAGCGTCATTCCCCTGGCCCCACCCCTCAGTTCTTTAGCGTCATTCCCCTGGCCC
>CM074961.1:16605568-16619441 GCA_037577455.1 Pangasius macronema
CCCCTCAGTTCTTTAGCATCATTCCCCTGGCCCCACCCCTCAGTTCTTTAGCATCATTCCCCTGGCCCCACCCCTCAGTTCTTTAGCATCATTCCCCTGGCCCCACCCCTCAGTTCTTTAGCATCATTCCCCTGGCCCCACCCCTCAACTCTTAGTAGCTGTTCCTCTGGCCCCACCTTCTCATCTCATGGAGCCATTCCCCTGGCCCCGCCCCTCAGTTTTCTGGAGCCATTTATTATGCAAAGCTGCAAGATTTGTAGCTGTAATAGAAGAATTGTACTGTCAACATTCAGCTGCAGGTTTACGAATTACAGATTTACAGGTTACAGTTTTGTCATTATAGATTTGTGATTCATAGGATTACCTTTCATTGTTGCATTTATATACGAATATTTAAACAGGCTGGTAAAACTGAAATCTCAAATGTAATGACATTTGCATCCGGTACTCTGGTATTGATGTCTCTCATTAACATGCGCTTAACAAAAACTTTCTGTAAATGAAAATGCAAGCAGGAAAATTAAAAATGTATTATCCAAACTACTCAAATAATGCAGTGAATAATGAGGACATGATTAAAGACAGCAAGCGAGAACGACAGCAGAAGTTCGATATAAAGAGGGAAACTGTTAGACGTTAAAAAAGCCAGAGCACGATGAGAGGGGAAAGCGGCGAGAACACCATTCATGTTGAGATAGCAAAGTTATATAGTTCAGTGTTTCCACTTTTTGAAGACCTTTTTAAAGCAACTTCTAGGATTTTTTGTTTGTTTGTTTGCTTGTTTGTTTAATAAAGGTCCTGGTACATTTTTTTTGCCTTCACATTTGTCAGTCAGGTTGTCTGATGAACGGCTCAGTAAGTGCACATTATTATTTGTAAATATGAAGTTTGTTCTTCAATGCTGTACTGTTTAAAGACGGAGGGGGATTTTAAATCCCTTCTGTGAGCGAAAGTGTACGAAAGTGTAGTTTTGGCTTGGGTTCTGCTTCTCCTGCAGTGGTCATTGGCCATGTAAGCATCTGCCATCTGCGTCTGCTGGCTTTCAGAAATGTTCCATTTCCACTCTCACGTCACTTACGGTTTAAGTGTCTCAGAGTGAAACCTGCCGAGTCAGCACGGGCTCGAGAGGAGTTCGTATGGTCTCCACCTTCTTTTTCCACATAATGGTGCAAACCCAGTGAGTGGAGCTTAATAAACTACAAACAGAAGGGACAGAAACTGATAATCTGTATGTCCATGTGTTAGTCTGTCTGTCAATGTATGTATCCAGTTCTGTTCGTCTGTCCGTCTCTCTATGCATGTCTGTATATCTGTTTATATCGGATAGACTGAGACCGAGGGTAAAACTGTGGCTAAACATTAAAGAAAAACATGATAAAAAAACATGATTTTTAATTTTTTTTTTATTTAAAAAAATTGTACTTGCTGTGTAGTTACATGGTGAACTGTGTGATCAGGTTAACTTAGAATGTACAAAACATGCTCTGTGTTACATTAATGCCCAAAAATCTTCACAAAGAAAGAGCTACAGTCGTATTTTGCAGCAAGATAAAGTTTACATCCAGAAAATACAGATAGAAAGTTCTCAAAATAAGGAAGTTACTGAGAAAAACTGCCCATTTTGACAATATGTTCGGCACCTCTGCAATTTCTCACATGACCATCCAAATATCAGGAATGACTCATTAATGATTATATTACTTTATGTAACATTATCAATAACTAAAAGCAAAATTTGCCAACGTTTATTGCGTTTCTGTCCAAAAGACGATACTGCTGTATATACACATTTAAAGTCTCCATTTTATACAAAATTAACACCTAACACCTCACTTCATGTTTACATCATTCTCTCCCATCTTTATTACTTTAAAACAAACATTTGTGCAAACACACGTCTACTGTTCTGAAAGTAGAAAGCCGAGGCTGTGGTTTCTCAAGTACAAAAGGATGTGGAGGATTGCTGTTGCTCTTGAGCAAGAACGAAATGTTATGCAGGCATGAAAGAATGAAAGAGAAGGAAGGGAAGAGACAACTGGAGGAATGATAGAATGGTATAGAGGGATTAAAGGGAAAGGAATGAAAGTAAAAATGTTGGGATAAAATAATGCAGGGGCATAATGGAGAAAAACAAGGCTGTGCTGAAAGAATGGAGGAAAAAAGAGTGAATGAAGGAAAATAACATAAGAAAAAGGCATGAAGGCCGGAATCAAAAGCGTGGAGAAGAAAATGATAGAAGAAAGATAGGACCGTAGTGCGTGTGAAGTTCTACTTTGTATGCGTTTAAGCGAAGCTGCTGATTGGTCAGCTGCTGGAACACCATGACATGATTAGCTGGCAGTTAGAAAATTTCCCAACATTCCATCAATGCTTAATTAGGAAATGTTCCACATTTCTTTGTTCCAGTCCACTCTCCATTCCACACTTCCAGAGACATGATGATCATGCATTCATTTGTTTTCCAAAGGGATCAGATCAAGATTGGAAGCGAATGAAACATTTCATGATTCCAAAAATCTTCCCATATACACTACGCTTCATTCCTGTTCACTTATTAGATTGAGTTACATGCCTGTCGTCATCAGGAGCATAACATACCCAGAATGCATTGCTGCAGTTTCCTTCTCAAAATGGTGGACTCCACTCATGACGTCAAATTGCTCATGTGGAGACATTTGAAACAGGAAAGAAGCGCAGGTCGCAATTTCCTCCTCGGTTCTTTAGCCCCTCTCCTTTAGATAGAGGGTCGTGGTGGTGGGCGGGATGGAGGAGGAGCTCGCATGGATGGAGCCAAGTAAGGAGGTGGAGCCAGACAAGAAGTTGGTACTGTAGTCGAAGACTGAAAACTTGGAGAAGGTGGTGGAGAAGCTGGTGGGGGCAGTAGGGAGGGTGGGGATCTAGTAGGTGGAGGAGAGTATGGAGGTGGAGTGGATGCAGAAGGGGGTGGAGTGGAGGGGAGAGGAGGAAGAAAGGAGGTCGGGGAGTGAGAAGGGTAGGAGGGGTAGGGAAAGTCGTCGGGGTATGAAGAGTGGGCAGAGTAAATGCAGTTTGGAGTGGGAGGCAGTTTGCATTTTGGGGCAGGTGGGGTGGAATTGAGGGGCAAACTGTAGATGTGCCCTGTTCTGTCTTTGTTCTTGTTGGCGTCTTTGTGTGGATAACGAGGAGGAGGGTATGATTTCACCCTGGTGAAGTTCATACAGCGACCCTGAGAGGAAAAATAAGACAAACTTAGAGCTCATATTCATCTTCATTTTTTAATGCTAGTGTGCACTGCTTAGCTAAAGTCAGATTCTGAGACAGAGAATAAATGATTGATTCCCACCCATGTTTATGAAGCTCCGCCCCCAGGATCTACTGTGGACTGTGTGTTTGACTGACAGGAGGCGCATCCAAACACAAGTATTCTGCATCAGAATCAGTTTTCCAAATGGCTTTTCTCAGCAACTTAACACACTTTTGCTAAGGCCAAGACTACATCGATTGTCTCCTACATATCTTCCAGGTTATTTATACAAGTAATGAATAAAAAATCGAGTATTACACCTTTAAAGTATTTCCATTTTTGCAGACTTTATGCTTTTACTCCACTACATTTCAAAGCAACATATACTATTATTACTCCATTACTTTCTGCAGGCTGTCAATCATTTCTTATCATGTTGAAGCAGGAAAAAAAACAAAACAGATTGGCTAAAATATCTGAATACGGCACAGTTTCAAACTGAAGCAAACCAATCATAGTGCAGCGAAGCTGAGAAAGCCAATTAAAAGCTGAAAGTTCATACTGTTGTTTGTTTCTGCATGCCTGTCTGTGTGTGTGTTATAAAAAAAAAAATAAGCACGTTATCAACATTCATATGTTGTTGTTTCTCTTTCAGCTGCTCCCGTTAGGACTCGTCACAGTGGATCATTGGTCTGTGTATTTGATTTGGCACAGTTTTATGTCGTATGCCCTTCCTGACACAGCCCTCAATTTTTTCTGGGCTGAGGAGAGCACTGTTGCACGCAACCCCAATGGCTGGGGTCGGGTCCCTGGCCGGGAATCGAACCCCTTCCCAATTTCCCTTCATTGGATCAAAGAGGCCCAAATCTGTTCCAGCATGGCAATGACAAGCATGACTGAACACCTTTGGGATACGCTGACTGCACTCCAGACCTCCTCACCCAACATCAGTACCTGATCTCACTAATGCTCATGTGGTTGAATGATCACAAATCCCCACAGCCACGCTCTAAAACCTAGTGGAAAGCCTTCCCAGAAGAGTGGAGGTTATTTTGACAGCAAGGCGGGACCAACTCTGGAATGGGATGTTCACAAAGTACATATGGCTTTGATGATCAGGTGTCCACAAACTTTTGACCATATATCTGATTCTAAATACAGAGATGCAACACACACAGTTCAGTTTGGACAACAACCCTCTTCTGTCTCCGATGCATGTTGCAGCTAATTGTGACTGTTTCACCTCTATATATATAGATGAGTACTATTTTGTTAGATTTTTTTTAAATAGGACATTTGAAAAGGAATATTGTCATTAGATGTCACAAGCGTATCATACTTTACAGAAATATTTAACTCCGAAAGCCATTTTAGAACTAAGTTTACAAGAATAGCCTACTTGAATCAGAAGATTCATTTGAAAGCTGCGATTTCATGATGGACAGGTTTATGCACATCCTGCATTGTAGACAGACACACCCAACAAGTGGCGAGGCACTGGAGAAGGGAGCAGAGGACACGTACCGTCTCATTTTGGTCAGAGAGGTTTCTGGAAACTGACCATCAAAATAATAGAACTCTTTTTGTCCTTTAACTCAAGTAAAAATGTAAATAGAAGATTTCTGCTTTTACTCATACTGCTAGTTAGTGTTTCCCACACATAGAAGATACATGGGTTGGATGCCCAGGTTAGATTCCTTACAAACTGTTCCAAAGGAAAAAGAAAAACAGTTTGAACAGAGGTATGGGGGTCACTGGGGATTAGGGGTGCAACAGCAGCTTAAACTAATAATAGAGAAGTACTGGGTGGTAGAGATGGGAAATGCTACTGACTTTCCTTTCGATCTATATGATAGGGTCCTGTTTATTTACAGAAAGTCATATATAAAAATGATTCATAAAATATAATTATTTATAGTAAGTGTTCACTCTCTCATGCACTTCTTCATATCTTAGTGTGTAATTGGAGGCTGCTAAAGGCCACTGCTTTAGAATTTTGTCTTTGAACATGACTTAAATCAGTTTTACTGGGAACACAACATCCCAGGAACTCAGGATCCATTTCAGTAAAATGCATAAAAGCCCACATCTCAGTTTCCCTTTTGCATTGTATTAATGTAACTCTGTGTTTCATGTCTTTCCCTCCCAAAACACACCAAAGAGTTTTCAGCACCGACACATACACACACTGCCACCTTCATCTTCATTATGTCCTCTTAAGGAAGTCTTTTTGCTTTTAGTTATTTTATCTTTCAGAGATGTTTAAAGTAAACGTACACTCCATCTACGCACTTTCTGTCTGGGCCTGCAGACCTGCTGTCTTTCTGAGCTCGGCTCTAATGCTCTCAGCAGATCTCCCTTAGAGAATTACTTGCGTTCCTTTAGAGACGAGAGCCATTACCAGTCTGCTCCAGTCCTTGGCACTCTTATTTCCAACATCTGCAAATCTTTTTCTACTCTGTTTCTCCTCCAAACTCTTCTCATGCAGAGTAAGGAAGGCAGTCAGTTAATTCACTCTTAAATTATGTGATTAGGTCTGACTCTGCTTGGTTTTCCTTAGCTCTGTTTCTGCAACACTTTTATATAAGAGCCTGCTGAGAGTCACAGTGGGGAATGAATGCTGAAGAAATAAAACCTCGATTATTAAGGCATCTAACACTCAGTGTGTATATTAGTACAATACATTAGTATGACAGTGGCAGAAACAGTCTGATATTCATATTTTTAATCTTGCAGTTTGGAGTTGTAGGGCATAGGAACCCAGAACCTGCTAGAACTTTTTTTTGTCTGTTTTTGTCAATGAACTATGTAGGTTGAACCTCATTTATGACTGCACAACAAACCAGGTCCCTGTGTGTATAAAATGCTAGTAACACAGATCCCTGGTAATATATGGTTCTCGAAATAAAGGACTCTGAGAACATATGTTTGATTCCTACAAATTTTCAGTGAGAGAACCTGGAATCCTAACAACAAAGAGCTCAAAGAATACATGACTCTGGGAAAGGAAGACCCTGAGAACATACAGCACTGTGAAGGATGCTGGCGAAATGATAAGCATGAGAACGCAGACCCATGGGAAACAGCGAAGAGCCTATGGACATACCATACACCCTAAAAGTGGGACCTATAGTGGTCTGGGAACTTAGGGATCTCGGAGGACCCTGAGTGCATGCGAGGACCATGAGTGCATTTGTAGCATGACACTGCAGGTTGTGTTCACTAAATCTATGTGATAAATGGTTCGTGAATCAGATTTGGTTAAAGTTTCTCACCTTTTCCCCGGGTTTAGGCCTCATCACAGAAACGCGATCATATCCTTTCTTCAGCCACACACACAGAGCATCCAGCTTTCCCTGAAACACACCACAATTAGATGCATTAAACAGACACATTCACTGCATTAACACAATACAAATGTTATCACCAGTACTCTGTGGGCATTTCCCAAAGCACATACACTATTTTCACTATATACTGTAGGCCACGTGGTGTCATCAGACATCACAGTGCATTATGGGTATTCTGTTTACATCATTAGGGGTTTTATAAGAACATTGGATATTCTCTACTCTTTTAGGGCACAACTACAATAAAGTGCAATTTATTCGTTAATAAAAATCAAATCTGACTTTGCAACATCTTTGAATGGGATATAGTCGGTGACATCATCATATACATATCAAACTAAATCCACTAGAGATCTTTTCTGCACCGTTGTGAATTTCAAAGGAGGCCGAAGGGATGATACACACAGGACTGCAGCATTCTCACGTGTGTGTGGAATGTGTTTTCTGCAGCCCCTTTGCAATGCTGAACACTTCCAGATTGCACACTCTTTCATCTGTGCCCGGTCGATTATCCTCCAGCGGAAACCGGATACAAAACAAAACAACTAGATGTGCACTGACAAAAAAAAAAAAACCCTATGCTGACAGAAAGAGATTAAAAAAATAATTAAAGTTTAAAAAAAATAAATATTTTTAAAAATCTCTCAAAAATGTACGCTTTAGAGAGTGTAAAGAGATGGATATCCATTTCCCCCCCAAAACAACCCGACGCACTCTGTTCACACCATGAAGGACTCGGTCCATCTGTACGGAGCTGAGCTCAGTTCTGTGTCTGCTTTAGATTAAACCAAAATGACTGATCTCATGCTTCAGTGCAGCTGATAGACGAATGACGAGATAACACAGCTATTTGATTTCTCAGGAACGCCACATCACCGCTCTGTACATGCACTGTCATACTGTCATACTGTACTGATCTCTTCTTACATACTGTTCATATACATTCCTACTGTTTATTGTGTGTGTGCGTGTGTGTGTGTGATAATGGGATGATTGTTATCACTGATTTTGCAGTCTGTTCTCCATGAAGCCATCCTACAGGAATACTGTACATACCCATTAGGGTGACTTTGTAACCCAGTGAACTGTGGACGCGTCCCAAACCACAAATCCATCATTAAACTCAACGAGGAGTGATTCACTGATTTGATTCTTTTGGAGCAACAATAAACTGACTGTTTTAGTGGTTTATTTGACTCTTTTAGAACATCATTAAACTCTCTGTAATAGTAATTTGCTTTACTGATAGAAATCTTTCAAATATTATTAAGCTTTCTGTAGTACATTAATGGTGTCTGGCAGACACCCATATGCAGAGCAACGTACAGAACTGAAAGGATATTACGTTTATAACACTGAGCAGTTGAGGGTTAAGGGCCTTGCTCAAGGGCAGGAGCAGGTTGGCAGTGCTGGGATTTGAACTCATGACCTTCTGATTAGTGATTCAATTTACTGACTTGATTCTTTTGTACATCCCTAAGCTCACTGTATTACTGGTTCAATTTAGTGATTTGATTCTTTGTATGTTTAAATGAATCAGATTTTTCCCCTTATATGATTCATCTTAAGTTCCTCACTGTAAACAGCTGCCAAAGAATAAGGTTTACTTTTATACAGTCACTTTATTTACTATTTCTATGATTCTATCATTTTAAGGCCTGTATGTAAAATTGTGAATATGTCTGAATGTGTGTTGCTGTGTTTTTCTTTTCTTACCTTAATGGGTGTGTACCATTTAGGAGCGGAGATGGGTTTGCGCATGCCGTTATTGAGAGTGCGTGAAGCTGTAAACTCAAACTCGTACTCCACATCAGGCAACGTCACTCGAGCGTTCTTTGCTTTCTCCAGCTTTGCTCCCTCTTCTGTCGATCCCTTATCACCCCACCGCACCTACACACACATACAACATTACACATACACACAGAATTACTCAATTAATGTCAGGTCATTATAAACATATTAAAGAGTTTTATGCCACTAAACTGATACAACCAACGATGCTTTATTTTTATTACACACTCATCTGAATGTTACATTACGCACATTTCTCAGTTTTCAATGAATTGTGGTTAACATCAATGAACACTCAAAAATAAAATAACCACAATCTTGTTATGACTCAGTTCTAGCATTTGCCGCATTTCTTAAAATGACCCTTTAAAAAAAAAAAAAAAAAACATTTGTAAAGTTATCAAGATATCAAACTTGGACCTAATGAAGTCCAAAAATTGCCAGAATATTATTGTACACATTTATATAAAGAGCTTAATACTTGAATAGTTGGATTATGCTCATAAAATAAACCTAAACTGTGCTAGTGAGCAGACTAATGAGACAGAAAATCTGTATTTGAGACAGAGCCTTAGTTCAGTTTCAAAATATCAACCACTCCTCATCTGTCTCTTCCTCACCTCCATGCGTTTGATGCCTCCTACTCCTCTTCCTCCGTAATAGGATGCATCCACCGTTGGCCATTTTTTCTTTAGGTAGCCGTCTTCTTCTTCGTCATCCTTTAGATAGGAGAGAGGCGTAGTTCAGAAGGGTGCGCTGAATCATTTAAACTTTATTTAGTTGTATTGATCATGCATTACACTACCAATATGGTTTTACACTACCAATCAGTAATTCATGGAGTTGCTAATGAATGAGGGATTCACTTTTGCTGTGTAATCAAACCTTTCACGTTTTGGTTAATTTGATTCATTTGATTCCATCCAGAAACACTGAGCAGGCTATGGTGTCATCCCCTACACTAACCAACACTCACTGTATCATATTACTACTGTGCCAAATTTGTGTGTAATCCTAATATCTGTGTATGTCTCGATGCAGAAATTCAACCATTTGATTTGGACTAATGACTCAGAAGTGTGTATTACATAAGTGTGCACTTGCAAGTGTGTAACAGCAGGTTTTTTATTAGCAACACAACCTCTGTGATTCGTATCGTCTCTTTCCTTTTAGTCAACTCTGTATCCTACAGTGATGTTTGAGGTGTGAACTGTTTGCCCAGCAAGGGGCTCACACCCCTCCCTTTATCCATCGCCCTGCTCACCAGCAGCTAAACACAGAGTCATGATACTCTACATACAGAAACCCAACACTGTCCTGACTAATCTTATAACAGACTTGTGGTGATAAAATAATTAATTTGTTTATACTGATTGAAGAAGTCGGATAATTCGATTTCCATGGAACACCAGTGTACTGCTAGAAAGGGTTAAAATGGAAACTAAGCAGATTCAATCAAGGGGAAGAGGACAATAATGTATTAAAGGAAAATTTAAAGCTTTGTGCAATAAACTTTTGGTCAAAACAGGTAAGAAAAAGGTACAAGTGTCCTTTTATGTCCTTTTACCTCTGCCTCTGGCGTTTCCTGTTTTTCAAGATCCTGTGGCTTTGCAAAGCGCTAGCACTGTAACTCATCTGGATTAAGAGGCTTTGGACTATTAAATCAATAAATTCCAAACTTACGTATGCAGTTCTTTTCTCAAACATCTCTCACTCACTTCATCGTGTTCATGGTGCCAAAATAATGAAAGAGAAAAGAAATGTCCATATTCTAACATATTTGTAAATGCATTAGACTTTACAACTGCTTTAAAACAGGGTGGGGCTTGAAAGAATACATAAATAAATAAAAAATGAAAAAAAAAAAAGAATATTTATAGGGCCACATTGAAAGTGAGTTCAGCTGGTAAAACTTCACAGATGAAGAAGGATTATGAGCCAGCGAGCGCTCACGAAAAGGAAACCAAAAACGACAAAATCCAGTCACAAATGGCAAACCATCTGAAAATGGCATTAGATGAAGAAAGGACAAATAAATGTGCAAACTGTGGAATTTTCCAAACTGCCCTCCTCACATGCTGTGCTTTAAAAGAGGGAGAGAGTGTGTTTTTTGTTCTTCAGGTTTGCCGTTTTGAGTTTTGGTGTTCACTATATTTCATATGCAGATGTATAAACTATCGAAACTGCCAGGTTTTCCACAGTTCAGAGCTCTAAGCTTCGTTTTATATTAGCAGATATTTTCTCAAATGGTTTGATTTGTTTGCTTGGAATGGTATGAAATGGTTAGGAATGGTTTTTATTTTATTTCATTAACCCATATCCTTACATACTGCTTTATAAGAGGAGTCTTTTGGGTTTTTGCTCGTCCCCTTCATCTCTTGGACATATTTGAGGTTTGTTTTTTTAAAGGTTTGCAATAACCTCCCAAAAATAAAAAGGTCAAAAAGTCAAACCAACAAATCGTAAAAAATTCTAAATTCATGTAGAGACCTCAATGGAGATTCAGAATGGCTACAGGTGATGTGTGTGTGTGTGTGTGTGTGTGTGTGTGTGTGTGTGTGTGTGTGCGTGCGTGCGTGCATGCGTGTGTGTGGTGTCTCACCGAGCTCTCCTCTATCACAGGTGGAGGTGGTTCATGGATAACCTGTTGGGACAAAAGAGTTTTTTTTTTTTTTTTAGAAACTTGACCAGTGTGTTTCAGCATTTGTATTAATATACAATAACTTTTCAAGACTTATAGATTCAGTATTTCAACTTTCCAAACATTGAGTTTTAGTCTTGCGAATTTTTATGGCTGTTAATTGAAAAGAAGAAGAGAAGACACAAAGTTTGACCTGCTTTTTGAAGACCTAATCGGGGTAGAAGATAGTTTTAGAATGTTAATGTGTTAGGTCTATATTACTATAAACCCCAGATTTTCTATAACATCCATATCTTTTACAAAATGATTTCAGGATTAACATACCATAGTTTAAATTCCATATCTTAGACTATCCTGACACTTATAACACACAGGTGCTTGTTTCAAGCCTCCTATAAAATTTCATTACAATGTAGCAATGAATTGTTTACTGATGTGTCTTACTGAACTTCAATTATAGCTATATGAAATATCTCACTGCATTATTGCACTATTGCGTGAAAATCTCTTTTGAAGTCCATAGCCACACCACTGATAGATCTACTTTGATGCATGGCTTCACTAAGCTTTTATGGCAGATTCAATGCACTGTGTTTTAATAGGAGAAAAGATTGATGCTGATTAGACAACAGGCTTTTAATACGTCATTTTGGGAGTAAATGTATAAATGGGCAATGTTTATAAAACAATGTGCTCTTCGCTTGTCTCGCCTGGATGCACAGCTTCTCCTCTCAAAGGGGCGGGACTACGTAACCAACTGCCAATCACTGAAATGGTAACGAACATTACCGACATTTCAAACTTAAACTTATCGGCGACAGTCAGATTCGCAGAGCACTCAGTGCCCCAGTAGTGGTCACTAAGCGAATCCATAACAGTTTTACACAACTAGTATTGCTTGTTATTATATTATAATCTTTGTAAGTGGTAAATATTGTAAATAAATTGTAAGTATAATGTTATTTTTGATTGTTTGCATTCATTTTGGAAGTGAGCTGTCACCGTCACTACAATCATTATTGAAATTTAGCTAGCTAATTAGCAGCTTAGATGCTTTTTAGCTCAACATGGCAGACACTACTAATTTTGTCAACCTGATTTTGGAAAACTCTTTCGATTCTTTTGATGAGGAGATTAAACAAGAGGCCAGACCAACTTCAATAAATGACGTGTGCATTCTCCTATTTTGAAAACCACCAGCTGCTACTGGTATAAGAAGGCTGAATATTTGGAAAAGTAGAGTTAAATACCATCTTAAATAATCTGATTTGTCTGATTAATAGATGTGGGTTTGATAAAGAAAGTTTTCATAGTCCATACTTTTCCATTTGTACAGCAACTACGGATTGAAATTAATACAGAGACAATGACACACAGAGAGAGAGAGAGAGAGAGAGAGAGAGAGAGATGAACTGACCACAGTACAGCAGAGCGGCCAGAACCACCAAATCAGGCTCAGAATCACCAACAGCAGCAGGATGAGTAGAGCAATGGCTAACAGCGTCCCATCTATCTGTATATACACACACACGGTCATTTCCACTGATGCCTATATTGATATCAGAGCCACAAATACTAGAAACTACTGTGTGTGCATGTGTGTGTGTGTGTGTGTGTGTGTGTGTGTACTGACTGTGCAGACTGATGGTGGAGGAGCGTCATTGTCCAGCAGGACGACCGTGGTGAGCTCTACGCTAGTGGAGGTGCTGAGAGTTTGGACTGTATTCACACAGCCGTGTGCTGAAATACTGACTGAGCTGGAGATAAAACTCATACCATCATTCAGACTGACGAAGAGAGAGGCAGACCTACAATGAGAGACAGAAAAAGAAGAAACAGTCATTAAAGTAATATCTTTATATGTGTGTGATTGCTACAAGCAAGAATTATAAAACATTTCCATAAACTAAGAAAAAGCTGTTTACTGCAAAATAATGGATGTCTAAGGGCAGTTGCTAAATTTTGCCAATAAATGTTTAAAAAACGTAAATAAAAAACTACTCCTATTGATTTCTAACAATAAATGTCTTAAAATAAGATAATGAGACCTTCTTCTTGAAAATATTCAAATTCCCATCTCTGAAAGAATGAATTACGCTGAGAGCTTCATTTACAAATACTGCTGGCTAAAAAAAAAATCTTTTAATCACCAAATTACAGTTACCAAATTACAAATTTATAACACATTGCTGTTGAATTCTTGATTCTGATTGGTCAGAAAGTTTTGAATATTATACCAGCAGCTCTGACAGTAGTGCCAGCTGCAAGGCAAAATGCAGGTTTATATTAATGCACTCGTTCTAATATACACAGGGACTACTATGGCAGATGCTCTACATAAATTGATTGTTAAAAAGGATGTTTGCAATCGCTGATATGGTGAAGTTTTCTGTGAGGAAATGCTTATTTAACTTATTTAACTTATTTAAGTCAGCACTCTGTAACGGTCAGGAGTAAAGCTGTGAAGTTCGGAAGGTCTTCGTGACAGAGGACTATGTGGTCTCTCGGTAACATGACAAGCTGTACTTTTTGTGTCATTAACATCAAGAGAGAGCAAAAAGAGAGGCTGGTGAACTGATATAATGTAAGCGATTACAGGAACTACCTTGTTTCATGGACACTCCACTGCATTTAATGTAACGATAAATGGATAAAAACTTTGAGCCATCGTCCTTTAATAAATAGCAAATTGTAACTGTTGATGTTGTGGTATATGAAGAATAAAACTCTTTGAGACATGCCATTATTGGAAAATAATTAACTTCAGAGTGATAACAGTAACTCTGTTGTATTGCTGTAAAAGACTTTCAACATGTAAACATGTTTCCAAAACAGAGTAGTAACTATTACTTACAAAATTCTTAGCCC
>CM074961.1:16619541-16644071 GCA_037577455.1 Pangasius macronema
AAGAGAGAGCAAAAAGAGAGGCTGGTGAACTGATATAATGTAAGCGATTACAGGAACTACCTTGTTTCATGGACACTGCACTGCATTTAATGTAACGATAAATGGATAAAAACTTTGAGCCATCGTCCTTTAATAAATAACAAATTGTAACTGTTGATGTTGTGGTATACGAAGAATAAAACTCTTTGAGACATGCCATTATTGGAAAATAATGAACTTCAGAGTGATGACAGTAACTCTGTTGTATCAGGGCTGCATCCCACCACCATGTCATTGATTATTTTACAATAACGGCACACCCCCCAAGTGTTTTATTCCTTACATAGTAACTGCCCTTAGACTTTAATTTATTTTGCTGTAAAAGACTTTCAACATGTAAACATGTTTCCAAAACAGAGTAGTAACTATTACTTACAAAATTCTTAGCCCCAAATTCTTTCCACCAAGGTTTTATTTATTACATTTTTTTAAAATATGATTTACAGGAGGCTTAAGAAATAATACTTACGTCCCCTCCTCCATCAGCACAGGAGCTGGACAAAGCAGGTATGTGTCCTCCACAGCCAGAGGCCTCTTCACTACACACACACACACACACACACACACACACACACACACACACACACACACACACACACACACACAGGTTATTTATAGTCAGTACAGTAAGTCTACTTCCTCCCACTCTGTCTGAAGTGAATCACAAAACAGACCTCATGGAGCATAAAAAAGCAGTTTGGCTAAAATAAAACATCCACAGATGCACCTTTACTCCAAATGAAGTCAGCCAAGGCATGCTAGCTGACATTTGTTTATTAAATTTTGCTCTAAAGCTGCAGGACTAATAGATACCAATTAATAGACGCTACTAGTTTTCGGTTTAGCATTGTGCCAAATTGTTGCATGCCTAATTGTTAGCTACGTTACTCTTACAGATCCAGTATAAAACTACAGCAGTCTTCAGAGAGGGGAAAATGAAGAGCAAAAAAAAAAAATATTAGGAACAAATTCTCACACTCAAGCATTCCACAAGCAATAGAAGACACACACACACACACACACACACACACACACACACACACACACACACACACACACAGAGTCCTACATTCCTTTCCATAATACCATGGTGTTTAAGTGCATTAGCAGCTGGATGGATGGAGAAATGCCAAATTCAGAGATTAGTGGCTTTTTGAACACTTCTTCCCCGTTCACTTCCAAAACAAATCGAACATTTTCTCTTATTTCTCTTATTTCCCAGAGCAAAAACCCCAATCCAGACATTTTATACCTTAATTTATATCCAGCACACAGGAATCTCTACCCTCATATGCAGACTGTAATTTAGCGGTTTGGTTAAAAAGATGTGAAAAGATGTCCTGTGTGGAATTGTGGAGAGCACAAATGGCATCTTCCTCCTTAAATTCGATACGCTTTCCTTTTCCTTTTTCCTCTGTCTTTTTGTTGGCATCGAACATCAGCCATCTTTTATTTGGAGCTGAATCAACATATTAGGTCTGAGTGTTTGAGTGCACTTTTGAGAGCTACTTTTATTCCTGCAGTTTTGTCTCCATTAAGATTTTATCCTTCATCACTGATAAACATATTCCTCTGATTAGGGCTGAGCAGCAAGGCCAACATCATAATAGTAGATTCTTTTCAAAATGTAGTATTCTGATTACAGGTTATAACACGATTTTTATGAGAACGTAATCTTAGCAGGACAAAAGTGGATGTGTCTCAATCTTGTGGCTGTTCGTTAAGTGGTAAATTGATCAGTTTTAGTGCTAATTTAAAAAATGTTAATCCGGAGAAGTTAGACTGACCCAGTATACAAAACTGTGATGTTTGAGTTGGACTGGAAGTGAGGCAACATTATGAGTTAGCTAGAAATAATAGTGTTTACCAATTAGCTTGATGTGCATCAATGTGAATACAGAGAAAATATCACAGTAAAGGATATATTTTTAAATGCTAAACTTCAATAAACATATAAATTCCACTTCCTGCCTTACTGGCCACAACTAGAGAGAGATTTTTAGAGAAGAAGCATCCTGGCTAGACCTTTAAATGTTGTGTGAAACAGCTAGATTGCTAGTTAAGAGTTAAACACCGAATTTGTTGAGCTGAGGGATGAAGAGTCCATACTGCTTTGAAATACAAATAAAAATCTCCTAATATGGATCTCCGATCATGGACCTGGCCTAGACCTGGAACAAATTCCATGCTTGTCCTTCTGTATGTCACGCTTTGTTCCCTTGCATCACAGCTCCCATGGCAACGAACACCATGTGCTCATGTTTGGTTTGGTTTCCTCCCTGTCCTGTCATTGGTTTGTTACCTGACTGTGTTCACCTGTATTGTGATAATTCTTGAGTAGCCATTGTTTGTGGCAAAGTCTTATGATGTATTTAGTTACTTTAACTCTGAGGCTTTCAGTTTCCCAAGTTCTGTGTTTTATGTTTCATTGTCCTTCCTGGTTTTGACCCTGACCGGTCTCCCTCATTTCTGATTATTGGTTATCCTATATTAAACCTGCACCCCCATTTTCTGACTGTTAATATGGACTCCGATTACAATTCATTGATTCTTACACCCGTATGTATCATACATTATCCTATGGTTAATCTTCAGGAGGCCACAATTAACTCAGCTGAATTTTAACTGCATTTATAGTAATGTAAGGGTTAGTAGCCTATACATTATTAGTTAGTTAACAATATTGCTTATTGTTAGTTCCTTTATTGGAAGAGCACTTACTAACGGTGAAGGTGTCATTGATGCGGAAACTGCACAACACTCGTCTCTCATCTCTCGCATGGAGAAAACCATTTCCCCTCACCACCACCTGAAAGGATTCTGCAATGCAACATGACCAACAGAGAAAACAGTGTCAAAGTCAGTGACATATGTCACATGATGGTCAGTATCTCTTTTATCATATCAGATTTGGCCTGTATTCATGCCCTGTATAGTGCTCCTGATTCGTCAGTGTAAGGAACAGGGAGTAGGGAGTTATTTCAGATGTAAGTTGCATTTCTTTCAGGAGACAGATATCTAGAAAGTCTGTGTCCCATTGGAAGGAGCCTAAGGACAGCTAATTTTCTAAAGTTCCTTGACAAAATTTGAAGGCAGTATCATATTTATCATTTTACCTCATAATTCTGGAAAAACAAGTTGCAATATTAAGCTATAAAATATTCAGCTGGCTTGTTACGGTGAACAGAATTATGGGATTTCCTCTGTTGGAAAGGATAAATGCAGCCAAAGTAAGGAACCTTAGGAGACCTCTGTGTCGTGCTGCCTGAAAACGCTGCCCAAAAGTTCAGTCTACCTAAGCAGATGTCCTCTAAAGAAACACGGCTATAGAGAAGCAGGATTATGAGGCTAAACGATAAATAATTCCAGTAAATAAAACTCAGTGCTGCTCCATAATAATATATGAATATGCATATTATACAAATATTATTCAGATATCATGCACAAGTTTGTTAATGTGTGCTCATCTTCGCTCACCTCCGGCACATATAGTTGAAGGTTCAACAGACAATATTTCTATGCATGATCTCTTCAGGATCTGAAAGGGAGAACAATCAGAAATATTGACAGGAGCCTGAAATTTTAAAATTGATGTGAATTTTTTCTCCCTTCAAAGTTGCTTAAATGGACTACTGTTGCTGATTACTTGTAGGAGTGTCATGATACATCATGACACGATCCATTGCGATACAAAAATGTGACAATGTGCATGATGGAAATGTGAGAGTCGCATCGTGGAAATCAGCATTCTATTAATTGTGCATCTGTGCTGTTGCACTGTTTGAACACCAGAGGTCCCAATCTGCACAACCCATAGGGTTAAAATCTACAGTACAGAGGGCATGCTGGTCACAGGATCATGTTCTTTAGTGGACAGTCTGTGAGATCTGCACTTTTAAGACTGATAGCCCCCGATTGCAATGACCACTTTATACAGTTACACATCCATGCTAAAATGGCTAAAAAAGAGCTCTTCACTAGCGTTCAATCAACACCTAAGGCTGTGGAAATCGGGCATTTTAGCCGACTTTGGGGCTCTATTTCTGCTATGGAGCTCTTTAGGTTTCAGTTGATCTCCAGGAAGTCGGAAATCCCCAGGTCAGACACTATGTTTATTCAATCAAAATTTTTTGGGAGAATTTTTACATTTATTTATTTATTTTTAAGATATTGTGACCCTGTACTACATTGTGGTTACAATATTAAACCTCTGAAACGTCGTTAATAAATAAGTCTAAATATGTCTGTTTTTACGTGTAACAAAACGTAACAAATACTAAGTCTTTTTTCGAATCTTTTCAGTCATCATTTTTCCTCATTCAAGTTTTGTTCAAAATACTCTAAGCATCAAATAGAATCAAAATTGTGAAACCGGTATTGTATAGTGACCTGAGTGTATTGTTACAACCCTAATTATTTGTAGACAGATGTAAGTGTTAAACCGTAGAATACTACTTTTAAACATTAAAAATATGACCATAAGATGATCCTTAAAGTACAAGAAGCATCTTACAGTTTGACCAACAGTGTGTCCAATCACAATTTCAGTTCTATACCACTCCCTTTCATTTTGTAAATCTGACCTCTATGGCATTCCACACTCTGCACCAGTCCCTTTTTGTTTTCCACTTTCCATACTTTCCATATGTAGTCACAGCTTCCTGTCTTAGTTAATAACTTACTAAAAATAACTTTCTGTTTATTGGGTCCTTTCCTGATTGTATTCACCTGTTGCTTGTTTCCTTCTTCAGGTTTTTTATTTTGTGTCCTCAGTGGTTACTCCATGTTATACTTTTATTCATTTGTTTATTTATTTATTTTTAAAGTAGTTCTGCCTGTAATTTCCTTTCATCTAGTTCCCCTGAAGTTTGTACTTTGTGTCTCTTCTTTTTGTTTCTGTGTACTGTGTGTTTTTCTGTATGGCTGTTTTTCTTGATTTTGAGTAGGGATCACAATACTGTGTTTTGTGCCAAGTGACATGCTTTCTTGTGTCAACAAGGGGAGAAATTAAGTTAGTATTGTGTAATGACTATCACATCAAAACAACTTTTATACCTAATGTTAGCCAGCATGCTGGTGAACTTCAGTGCACAAAAAAGCTTCAGCTAACATTAGTTAGGTTATTATGATTATTATGATTATTATTATTACTAAATTATTATGATAACTGTTGTTACTCTATGATGTAGGGTAAACTGTGGATGAAGAATTGGTAGATAACTACTAGTAGTGCAATAAAGGTATTCACTAGGCTTAGGCTTTGTATGATATAAATACTACAATGTCTTTTCTATGGGGAAGTGAGCAGGGAGTCATTTCTCATTTTCGGGAACTGGAAAAGTCATTTGGACCCTTACTGAGTCGATGATGTCCTGCAGCGCCTCAAATCCGTCATTCACAGGAAAAACATGATCTTCACTGCCTGCGATTGTAGCCAGCTATGATGGATAAAAAGAAAAGTATGTTTTAGTTAATAATAAAAAATGTGTAGTTCTGAGAGTACATGATTTACTGCTATGATTTACTGCCATTCTGATATTTTCTGTGTGTGTGAGGAGTGTGTCTATTGCCCATGAGGTACTGTAAATCAGCTAACCTTTAACACAGCTTTTACCAAGTTGGCTATGCAGAAACCAAGTAGATGAAGTAAGTTAGCTAGAACTCTGTAAAAGTTATTTAACATCATTTAAATAGTCATACACAGGTTGTTATTCAACCAGACTCTGTTTGAGTTTCGGGTGTGGCTCATCTTATGACAGTATATGAAGCTTCAAATACAAAATATGTCCCCCAGAAATGCCTGTGTACCAAAAAAATAATGTTGGGTTTTGAAATTCTAATGAAATTCTTTCAGACATGTTTGAGACACAGCCCCAACAAGGCTGTGAGTCTTCTTTCTAAGACAATCTTAGTGATGGATAAAATTTATTCAGCTAAGTGAAGCTGAGTTGAATCTAATTTGAATATCTCACCTGAGTTTCATTAAAGTCCTTCACTCCCACGCAGTACACTGTGGCTCCGAGCTGNCTATATAGTGACCTGCTGTATATACAGTATATAGTGAAACTAATGCGTTTACTGCCTGATTTGTATTTCTGAATAGATAATGTGTCATTGTCTATAATAAATGAGAGAAATATTTCTCTTGACAAAACTACAGCATCAGTAGCTCACCTCTCTTGCTGCTAAGTCAAACTGAGTCTCACGTAACTCTCCGTCTGTCAGAGCTATGATAACGCTCGCTATTCGATAACCTGCAAACAGAACATTGGTAAATACTCATTTCTTTGCTAATTGCAATGCACGTTTCATCACGTGTACTATATTTGCATATAAACACTATGGAGGTAATAATATATCGAAGCCATGATATACCATGAACAAATCGTTATCAGTTATTAACTATTACTATAGAGATAATAACTTTTGTGCTTTTGACATGGAAATGTGAACCCACAAATTCAAGTAAGAAAAGTTGAGAGAACACTGTTGCTAGGCAACTGGGAAATATGGATGTGAGATTTAGCTAGTTAGCATGTACAGTTTAGGTTGTTTAAATACAAACATTGTAAAGGCACAGAAATATCAAGTTTTCTTTCAGCTGTGTTGATAAATAACTAATAAAAGACTGTTATATATGCTAAAATGACATTTTAATTACATTTAGCTGTTAACCTAGCTTCCATGGGCTTTGCCATATTTAGGGGCCAAAAACATGAATTACACAAGAATGAGTCATTCAAGTGGAATTCTTATATAAAGATTAACACATCATTTGAATGCAGCAATAAAGAGCTATCTCTATCTATCTATCTATCTATCTATCTATCTATCTATCTATCTATCTACCTATATATATAATTTAATCAGAAATATCAACACTGAGTGTTAAGGTTTAAGGGCTTTTAAAAATGTATTTTTAATGTGGATTTTTTTTCTTTGTATCATCACCACTCACCATCACCACTTGCATAGTAGATCTGCTCACTCGCCTGTGAAAGAGCAATACAAAATGTATTTTATTGGGACAAAGATATGGATCAAGGGAAACAGAGGTAGGCAGAGAGGAGACTTTCTCACCCGCTCAAAGCCTTTGTGCATGAAAGTGTCTCCACCTGGTAAAACTCTCTGTAGTTCCTCCAGTCCTGCTCGTATCTGATCCCTAACACACACACACACACACACACTGATCATATCTGAGAATAGACTGTAAATAAATGATCCTCAGAAAACCCATTTTAGAACCATTTAAATGGGTCACTCTGGTCTAAACAGAACAGAACAGAGGAGGAGATAAAGTACAAGTCTGGTAGTTTGTGAGGCCAGGTTGACCTGGACCTCTTGTCTTCTAAGCTCACCTGTCTTCTGTGAGCTTCATCAGGGTTCTGCCCTCTGTTGAAAAAACGATGAAGGACATCCGGAGCTTAGGACTGAAAAAAAGAGAGAGAGACGGAGTCAGAAAGACGGAATATTGTGGTTAAATCTGTATCTGCTTTTCAGCCATACAGTTACTGCAACTTTTACTCTTACTACACCTTCTTCTTCTTTTTCTTAATCACTGTCACTACTAAATATGGTCAAGTCAAATGTTTAAACTGTATTTTTGGTGCTTTAGGGTATGTAACTGCTGATAAAAATAAGTGGAATTAAATAGAGGGAGGCTTATATGAAACAGCATGTGGGACAAATAGACAGATAAAAACAACAAACCAGATGTTTGTTTTACTGCGCTCGTCAGCTGTTATTTATTAGCTTGAAATTTAATAGGAATTCTTTTATCAAATACAAGGATTTGGGATGCAGCTACATATATACTGAGTAAAGACACTATTAATGATGGAAAATGTGGTAACAGTGGTTAAAGGGTGTGGTCAGGGTGGAGCTGGAGCAGCAGTGAGGAAAACACACACAATGATGTGATGCCAGTGCCAGATCCTGACACACTTCTACTCCTGTCCTCCAGACCTGCTTGATTTATCCTGATACTCTTCATCTGAGTGGATCTTTCTGTATTTGTGCCTCAACCTCTGCCCTTAGATGGTACCACATGGACACCCTAAAGGTTTGCACTTCCTTTAAACAGAAAATGCACAAGACTCACCTGAATACTCTAGATCTGCTTCTGTAGTCATAATGACTGTCCTGTGCTCATCCTATCACAATGTGCTTTTTCACAATGTGCTCATACTGAACATCCATTCAACACACTTAATCCTGTTTGTCTTTACTCTTCTATGCCTGTATACTGTAATGGTTTATAATGCCACTATCCAGAAGAAGATGAGTTCAATTTTAAGACATGACAATGGGCTAACTCTAAACTAACATTAAAATAAATAAGCTAAAATGTAAACTAGCATTACATTAAACAGGTAAACCCTGAATTAGCATTACATTGAACAGGCTAACCCTGAATTAGCATTATATTAACACACTAACCCAAGTAAAAGTACATTAAACTGACACTGAGCCCTGTGAATAGCATTTTAGAAAACAGACTAACACAAGAATTGGCCTTATGATAGGCTAATGGAAGTTATTGGTATTCATATATGTGCGCATATTTTTTCACTGATTTTCTTTGTTTGGCATAAACATAAGACACATGTTCATAAACATTTACACTCTTCACTGCTAACATTAGCCATCTAGCTAACATAAGCTAACCCAAAGGAAATTCTGACAGGATTTTAATTCATATTCATGAATGTTAATCTTCAGTGCTAACTAAGATGAGCTAACATGACTCAATGATGTGCCGTCATTAAACGTCAGCCCATCAGTCTGTGGACGAACGCTGCTGAAAATAGCAAGTGTTCATGACAAGGTCCTTCAGAAAAGTCTGGTTCACATTTTAAAACCTGGCACAGTGAAAAATCTCACCTGATGAATTTGTGTGCTAGATGATCCACAAAGTAATAAATCTCATTCCAGTGATGCTGAACACTTCCAGACCTGAACATAACAAAAAAATGATTTATTTGTAACATATGTAGATACACTGTAGAATTCTTAAATCATTAGCAAAACTCATTTAATAAGCTTTTTTCTTTCTTTTTTTTTTTACCTATTTAAAAAAGGGAGGGGTTCACTTGCACACTTGACCTTGGCAGTAAAAACATTGTATCTGAAGTGATTTCCTCAGATTTTACCTCAAATATTTACACACTTTTTCTTTCACACTCCGCATAAAGTCCTATCAGGTTGCTAACTAAAGAGTAGATAATTAGTAAATTAGCTAAGTTGATAACTTTCTTGCAGAATTAGCTGTTAGAGTGATAAAACATGGCTAATCAAAGACTTCTAGATTTAGGGTGGAGCGTCTTAAGGCTGATACTAACATTATAGTAAACATGCTAGCCACAAAACAGTCCACCAATTAGCATTAAAATAAACTCGTTAACACAAGAACTAAGACCATAAACAGGCTAACACTGCTTATCAGTAAAAACTAACATTATATGGAACAGGCTAAATCTGATTTAGCATTACACAAAACAGGCTAATATATGAACTAACGATATAGTACAGGTTAGCTTTCTTTACAAGATTGTACAGATGCTAGGCACAAAATCACACTGGCTAGTGCTAAGATAGCATTAAAAAGGGATCTATAACTGGGTTTAAGACAAAAAGAGTTTATTTTAGTTGAATGGTTAAATAAAGTCATTCTTTTACAAAAGTCAGAGATGTTTTCTAACTGTTCTGGTGAGTATTTAATTCATAAAACCACATTAATCTTTTTCAGAAACAAATATGGCAGAAAAAGAAAGAAAGTCCTCAGACAAATTTTAAATGATAAGTATTCATGATCTTATAACATTAATGGTTTTATTCACTGCACAATAGACAAAAAGCTTTTGGCAGATATTTGAAATAAATATTTTGATTTGACTTTTGTGAGAGTGTGATGTGAGACAGAAGGTCCTATTTCCACATGCCTCAGGACTAAAATAGCCATAAAGAACTAAAATAAAGTGGTGTCTGGTTTGGTACTCTTTCTGTTTTCAGTCTGTGTGCGGTGCAGACGGATCAGACAGGAATTTTCGCCTTACCTCAGTGAATTTGGAATAAAACCTCTTTTTTTTTTTTTTACATATGGCACATTAATTTGTTGAGGTTGCTCTGCTAGAGAAGTTATTAAACTGAGAGTTTCAGCAGCTGTAAACGCATTCACGTGTAATATGATATGTTTTATAGTCAGTTTTATGTTAGCACAGCATTCTGAGACACATTAAATACACCGCTATTGAAAACACTTGTGAAAGTTAGGTGTGACATCAGCTCATTCAAACTAGCGTTGTAGTAAACAGGCGAACCACAAACTAGCGTTATAGAGTCAAAATGATTGGGCACTAGCCTCTTTTTCAAGCTCTGTGAAATTTAAAATCGCAGTTTATTTTTAAATGTTTGTTATCTAATTAATTCTGCAGCAACATTACAATTTTTTACAGGTTGTTCATTTTTCTGTAGAAAAAAGAAAGCCACACCCGCTCAAAGCCTTTGTCAGTAAATTGATATGGGTTATGCCATAAAATAAAGTGTAATAAAAACAGTACTTATTAGCATTATGCTAAAACGAGTAAAAGAATAGCAAAACAGCCATACAATATTTACAAAATGTTGGACTTTGGACTGAATACGTCAGTAAGTAATGATGGATAAACATTCCAGGGTGAAAACACTCAGCACTGAGGGAATTATTATAATCCTGTTATTGAGCTCACTGGGATTTTTGTAATTTTGGATTGCAGCATTGGCATTACTAGTACACTGATGTCATTATTTCTTCATTTCCAAATGCCGGGTTATATAATATTTGCATAAAACCACAGCTCTGTGGAGTTAATGGCTAAAATAATGTCATTAAAATGTCTGTGTTCATGCTGAATTGTGATTCTTTGCTCCATATCCAAGCAGAGCTAGCAAACATTTAATGAACATGACATTAAAACGTGAATTTTTAGGGACAATAAACCATGATAAATGGAAGGAGATTTGAAGTCCTGAAGTTTTAATCAGCCGTGATACTCATGATTCATGATAGAAAATATTCCAATAGAAAATTTTGTCATGAGCTGCAGCAAATTAACCCTTTCTGTTCTGTTTCAAAAGTTTAGTGAAAGAGGAACAAGACTGGAAATCCATTTTTCCAACCTGAAATTTGGCTCAAGCGGCTTTAATTCTTTAGTGAATATTCACATTTAAGACATGATTAAAGTTAAACAGAATATGGGCTGTATGAATGTAAGTTAAACTGAATCTTACAAGCTGAGCTACTGTTGTTACTTCTGGATTACTGTAACGCTGCTTTGTGGAAATATCTAATGTTGAAATGTGCTATGCAAATAATATTGAATTGAATTGAAGGGAATATGTATACAAATTTAAAACAAAGATTTCAAAGGACCAATACGTCCTGTATGTTCTTTAACAAATTATTATATCTATTCACGTACAGTGGGATCCAAAAGGTCAGATTTTCCTCATGCCTAATCTCTTGCATGTGTTCAGAAGACACGCCGATGGATTTGATCTAAAATGGATTGTAAGGTTTTGCGCAAACTTGTGGAGTTCACGCCAGTTCGAGTGCACGCTGTCCTTAAAGCAAAAAGGGAACATACCAAATACTAATAAACTCTGAAAGCCATGTAAATATTTCTAACATTCTGCTCTTCACTCAAGTTGTTGCTGATAATATCACTTGTAATGAAACCCTTTGTGTTAAATTGAAAAAATGCCAAACTGAAAGCATTTTCATTTTCATGGTGCTCTCAGACTTATGGACCCCATTGTATGTATTTATAAGGAAGCCTCTGAGTTGTGGCATCAATCCAATCAGTTTTTATTCAGGTGAGAGCTTGGGTGACTGTTTGGGTTGAACCATATTCTCTAGTTCACTTTTAACGAGACATTTTGTGCTGCATGAATTAGCATCCATGCTTATAACTCTTATTTATAGCTGCCTTGTGGATATTCGGTATTAAACGTGCTGTATAAATAAAATTTGATTTGAACCAAATTATTCTTGTGCCACAGCGCTGCTAAATTCTTCAGATGGTCAGAAGGTGTTGATTAATTTGCCGCAGTTCTGACAGTAAATCCAGTTGTAATTCAAATCATGGATTTTTTTATATATGTTATATTAAAGCGCTCGTTATTGTTTCTGTAGTAACAGCTCATTCCCAACGACTTGCCTGGTGGATAATCAACGTTTTAATCAAGTTTTCTTCACTATAACAAGGAGATGTTTATTTAATGGTTAAGGAAGGAGTCTCCAGTGTCACTGCATTGTAACAATCAGTAAATTTCCCTGTGAAACCATGTTAACTCTAACTAACTATTTGAGTGCAAAAGTTTTCATACCCTTATGTTCTAGGTGAAAAAATTAAAATGGACAATTTTAATGCAATTTTTTAAATAGTTTATCTACAAAACAAAATTTTTGTTTGTTTAATAATGGCGTTTAACTTTTGAGAACCCATAAATAATTAGCATAAATATTACAGCAATTGACATTAGATCTGGACTTCCTTTTGGCCCTCTCAAAAGTTTGCATCCCCTTTGACACACACTAGTTAATAGATTTAAATGTGCCTCGTTATGTGTCTCTGGCTAATGATTTAAAATAGTCAGCACATGTTTATTTTGTTAAGTCTCCAAGCAGGAAAAGTTCAAGCAGGTTCAAACTCTTGAGGGGTTAACCTAACACTCATCTCTTGAGAGAAGTACTGACCCTTCACAGAACTGGGAATAAAGGGCTCAGGGAGGCCATTTAAAGCAGTGGTAATCATCATTCAAAAATGTAAGAAACACACAAAGCCACAACCAAAATTAACTGCCAAAGAAAATTAGAAAAATCCAAAAGAAACAGCTGGAGGCATAAAGATCGTCAGTCACATATAAACCCAAGATGCCAATAGGAACTTCTATGGATCTTCTGTGGAATTATAGGAATGTAAATACCATATGTACAAACGTAAGACATTATAGTCCTATTGGGTTTAGTTGCACTTCTTTTAATAGTTCAGCAATTTTCATTCGTCTTTCATCTGCATCACAGCTGCTTTTCAAATCTGGTTTTCATGCATGACAATGAAGTGACTGCACACACACACACACACACACACACACACACACACACACACACATACACACACACATTCTTTCTCTTTCCCTCCCCCTGGCTTCCTCGCTTATTTTCTTTTCTTCTCTTAGATGTGTGTGTGTGTCTGTGTGTATGTGTGTGTGTGTGTCTGAGTGTCCGCGCACTGCAGCCACGCAGCTCTGGAACATCTGGTGCTGCTGGTAAAAAGGTTCTGTTTAATTCTGCTGAGCTCACTCTGACCTTTGACCTCTTATGGAATGCATTTATATTCCAAATGCAATTTTATGGGCAAAAGTTACTTTTCTAATAAGACTCTATATAAAGCTTGTGATTATCATGTGCTTTTGTTATAAGGAGTAATAGGACTGCGTGCTTTGCACTATGTCCTTGACTGTCTAGCACCTGTATGTTTACATGGTGTTATAAACTCTATAATGCATAGTACACTCATTAATTCTTTATTAATTCACTACAAGTTATAAACATGTTGTGCAAGAAGTGCTTTTCATGATGTAGTTGATGTTCTGATTGATGTTGACGAATTTCGTTACAGTTACAAATAATACATAATATGTGAAAAACAAATTGTTTAAAAATATACATATTGTTACAACCAGTTTTTTAATAAAACTATTCCACAAGACATGTCACTTTTTCACTTTTTCTATTCATTAGTAGCCATTTAAAGTACGTTAAAAAGTAAAGAAATGGTGGAACAGCGGTGCAGTGGGTAGTGATGCCACCTCACAGCTCCAGCGTCACTGGTCTGATTCTAAACTCGGGTTACTGTGTGTGTGGAGTTTCAGTATGACAAAGGCACAGACACCCCCAAAGGACGTCCACGACACCAAAGGAGAGTGGAGGGTTTTTGTATGACCATCCTGTACTGTTTATGGCAAAATTTCCCTATGTGTGAATATGTGTGTGCACGGTGATCTGTGATGCACTGGCATCCCATCCAGGGTGTATTCCCACACCATGTTCGGTGTTCCCAGGATAGGCTCCAGATCCACTGTGACCCTGACCAGGATAAAGTGCTTGCTGAAGATGAATGAATGAATGAATGAATGAATGAATGTGGATAAACAGTTGTTTTTCACAACTTATAGTCATAATGAAATTCTATTCCCTCACTCTTACATAATAAACCAATTAACATAGTATAGTTTATTACAAGCAAATATGATGATTATAAAGAACACCTCAATAATGAGTTAATTATCTGCTAAACCTGTTACGCATCAGATAGATAGATGAATAAATACTCAGTTAATTGTGATTCTCATGACTCGTTTATGCAGCTCCACTAACATTAAGAAACATTTTTATTTTTCCTTTTTAATGTCAGGTGAGCAAATTTCCAGCTCAAACTATAAGCGCTCCATTCCTGCATGACAAACGGTTTCGTTATGAGCAAAATATGAAGGTTAGAGGAGGAAACAGCGTCCCATGTGTTGCACAGATGCCATTACAACAACTAGAACAGCTACAATAACCACAACCGCCCCTCTGGTGTTCAGTGTTTACATTAACTTGAAGCGGCTGAGCAGGTTGATGGGAAACGTTAATTACGTTCTCTGTGATCTGTGAACACAAATCATTATAATTGCTCTAGTATTACAGTATAATCATTAATTCAATGTGAATTATAAACACGTCTGAGTTACTAATCTGAGTTCAATTTTGTCTGTAAAAATGTCCTTATAATTTGTTCATGTTTTAGTTTGCTAAAAATTGCATTAAAATTGACCTCATTATAATGATAGTATTATATTATATTATATTTTATTATTATACACTGACCTAAGGATTTATTAGGTCATATATAATACCTAATAAGCTGGTGAATCAATATATACATATGACAATTATAGACCTTTAGCGCTTTATTTATTTATTTATTTATATATTAAAAATAATACAATGAACCCCCATGACTTATGGGATTTCTTTCACTGGGAAGAACACATGTGATGATGTGTCCAAAATAAGTACCTTTTGGAAAAAAAAAAAAAAAAAAAAAAAAAAAAAGCCAGAACAAAGGCATACCACAGAATCTTGAATATTGCATTGCATTGAGTTAATGATTATCAGAAAGTATCTAACACACACATATACATGTGCTCCATAATAACTTTCTGTTTTTATTAAATTTCTCTACTTCATTTGAGGAGTTGCTGGGCTCTCCTGCCTCATTGGCCTCTTCCTCACCTGAGCTAAATAACTCTTTATTATTTTTATTTATATATATGTGAGTAATTAATCATGACAATATGAAGCCAAAGGAGGAAACTCACTTATCCAGGACGAAGTAGAGGTCAAATCCACCGTAACATGAGGGTCCATAACTCTGTCCAACACCGCCCCCAATCAACACAAACATCAACACACACACCTTGACACAACACACACACATTATTCCAGCATGGAGAGAGAGAGAGAGAGAGTGCAGCTCTGAGAAGGGACGTGTGTTTGATTCCTCCTGCAGCTGCTCGTAAAGCTTGAAGAGTTTATGAAGGAATGGGAGGAGAGAGAGAGAGAGAGAGAGAGAGAGAGAGAGAGAGAGAAACAAAGAGAGAGATAGAATAACAGAGAGCCCGTGAAACTGAAAAAGAATGGAGGAGAGACATAAACAGAGAGCATGTGGAACTGAAAAAAGAAAGGAGAAGAGAGAGAGAGAGAGAGAGAGAGAGAGAGTACACTGGTAAGGGTAATGAGGTCAGAAAAAAACTATTGCTAGGTTTGCTTGTGCCTAGAAATAAGCTACAAGATGTAGACCTTTTTTTAACCAGTAATTTATACAAAATTTACCAAATTTTAAAATAAGAAATTATATTTACCAAAATGTTAATAAATGTACAGTATGTGTCCACTTGTGAGTTTGCTACATGGAACCATGGCAGAAAAAGTTTATAATTTTATAATTCAACTTTAGGAATTATATTTGGCCAATTAGAAGATTCGATCACCAGTTTTACTTTCCGTTGTTTTGTATTTTGAAAGTGAAGCGTAAATATGTAATATGTTTTTGCGGAACGTTTCTTACCTCAAATTATATAAATAAATGTTCTTAAACAAAAGTCATATGAAGCTTTTTAGGTTACTTGATAAGGCTAGTTGGTAGCTTGCTAGTGACATAGCGCAAGCCAGCTACTCGTGTGGACATTGGGTTTCAGCTTATTTTCACAAATGCCCTATAAATTCGGACTGGATTACATGGGGGTCATTTTTACTTCTGTGAATTTAGTCCCATCTGAATCCATCAGGTCAATGTGTTGTTACATACTGTACGATTCTGTGGAAGGATTACACTGTTAAATAATCTCGGTTATATCCCTTCTGAACTGACATGTCTGTAGCAATTTTGTCATATCCTGTGGGAAAAGATTTTTTTCTTCTGTAGAGTCACTCCACTAAGCACTTTTTAAAAAAATATATATATATATTCTGCCAAAACCAAACAGAAAACAAGCTTTGGCTTAGTTTATAATGCAACACTGCAAAACAAAATTAGAAAGTATCTTAAGCAAATTCAACTAATATTTCTCTTTATTCAAATGTTTTGGAAAAAAAAAAGATTTTAAATCTTATTTCCAGATATTTTTTACTCATTTCAATCTTGAAATTATTTTATTCTACTGGATGATATTTTTAGTTAGTAAATATGTCTAGAAAAAGATTTAATAGGCTTATATTTCTTATTTAATAATCTCAAAATGAGAAATATTAGATAACTTTTACTTTATTCAACATATCTTCACTTGCTAAGATACTTTTTTGCAGGCATATTAAATATAATCAATGCTCGAAAGGACTTGTCAGGGAAGCAGTGCAGTTTTAGGTACTTTATTGAAATATTCTAGTACAGCTATAGTCTATATCATGTTATAGGTATGTAACCTACTACTGATCAAGTGCAAATTACAGGACCACAAACCTTTACAAGTGGCTATAATAAAGGTCAAAGAAGTCAGGTGGATATAGTATCAGGTGGATATAGTGTGCAAGGAACATTTGGCTTGACAACCATATATACAGGGTGTCGCAAAAGTCTCCATACATAGCAGAAATGAACACTTTTTTTAATCAAAATGTTACTTTATTTACAAAAACATTCTCTATATGGTTTCCATTTAATTTTAAACACACGGAGACGTCTCTCCCAACTTCAGCTCCCAGTTTGGCAACAGTGTCGTGTGTGATGTGCTCGCCATGTTTCCATCGCAACCTTCCCGATCCAGCCATGAGAGTGATTTCAATACGTTCTTCTTTTGTCAAAGGCATTCTTAAAGCTATCTGTAAAAATATAAATATATAATATAAACAAAGTGTGAAAAAAGTGTTAATTTCCCCTATGCATGGATTCCTTTGGGACACCATGTACAGTGTGAAGACACTCCCATCTCTGTCATTTATACAGACATGGCTTATCGTGTGAATATCTGTCACTACAGACAGTCATGCTTACTGTTTTTCTGGAAAACTTATTCCATCCAAATAGTACAAAAGACTACTAAAATTTTCCATATGGTTTAGTTTTATCTATTTGATTTCCAAAATAACACTCGCCCATAACCACACTCGTATAAAGTGGGCACCACAACAGAGCGGAGTTTCTAATCTGAGCAGATATTTTATTGAAGCTATCTTGCAGAGTAAGGAGAATGTGAGTGTTCTGACTTAGAAATCATTGACCGCAGCTTTAAAATAACTCGTTAAATTGTTGTAAGTAGATTGTGAGATATTGAATTTGTTGCCATGGGGTGGGGATTTAGTCACTATCTGAAATACCTGTGGCCTTCAGTTTCACTAACACTTTCCAAAAACTGAGCATAGGATTGCTACACCTTCTCAAACACTTAGCAAATTTTTGCTAATATTTAAAATGATACGTTTATATCCAACTAAACATCTGCACATCCATAATCTTCCAATATTGATCGTTTGTTTTCAAGCCTTTTATGTCTGTTCCTCGCTCTGAACCCTGAGTTCTCACCACTGTTGTATTCATTTTTGGCAGCAGGTTTTCCCAAAATCAGCAGGTTCAGTGTACTTTGGCTGAACAAAATTAGCTGTTTGGAAAACTATCAGGTTAAACTCTAGAGCTTTATATAGACATTCATAGTTTTGGTTCTTGTTTTTGGCTGAAGTAGTGTTTAGGAAAGCAAACACACAACATGCTTGGTTTTTAACTTATAAGAACACTATATAGGTAAGTAGGAAGTATGGACACCCAAGTGAATGGAGACATTTAGTCTAAACCACATGTATATTCGTATTTGTATTTGCAGCTATTTACAACACAGTCTGTTCAGTCTATATAATGTATTTGTATTCAGCTACAGTACATCCCTAGTAAACATATAAAATACTCATTATATAATATATAATGCAAAGTCAAAAGTGTAACCATTACCCTTTAGCACTAAATGATAGAAAGTTTTTTGTCCATATTTCAACAGAAATACAGTAAAAAGTAGTTCCGGTTACTTATGCTTTATCAGAGGTTTTGTAATTTCAGTTCTACATAACTACACTGGTAATGCGTCCAGGTAAACATTTATGGCTAGAATTCAACAACTGCCCATAGACTTCCATTAAAAGTGAGTTTGGAGTAAACCATTTTTTGGGTTTTTTTTTTTTTTTTTTTGGTCTTGTCCAGGGAAACCTTTTAAAAATTCACATATACTCCAGATCCTGTGGCTAGAGGTTAGACTGCATAGACAGCACTTCTGAGCACCTTTTGAATCTACAACTCTTTTTGAATACACAGAGGAGCCCCACAAGACCACAAGTGTGCCGTTTGGTACTGGGGGTATACACTTCACTTGCTCATTGGGCAGATCACTCTGCACAGTGTAAATGTGAGCTGATCATTGTAGTGAGAACAAGAGAAAGAGAACCACAGCGGAAACACATATTCACATCACACACACATAACCCAAGCCTTGAGGTATAACACTGTGTGTGTGTGTGTGTGTGTTTTGGATGTGTGCATGTATCAAACAGTACATTGTAGAAAAAAACTAAGTTTGTTGTTTAATATTGTATGATAAATGTGATATTTTGTTGCATACGTTTAAGTTAATTCATGGTTTTGGTGCCAGTGTCTCCATTCTGGTCACAAAGTATGATGTTTTGCTAAATGTCTGTATAATTTTCAGCAATGTTAGCGCATTTTTTGAAACTAGTTGAAAACAGGAAGCTTTGAGCAGACACAGTGATGGACAGAACATCGCCATACTGATTGGAAAAGAAGAACGAGTTCAAGCATCAGAGGTGAGACGCTGCTTCTACGAACACAGCATTTATATTTCTGTAAAGGATGTGGTTTCTACAGCAGCTTCCTGACACGTTGTGAGGTGTATGACAAATTAACACACACCAGTTTTTCTCTCTCAGTCTCTCTGAAAAAGCTGTGTTTACTTAGGAGGTTCTTTGGGTACAAGGGGTGTCTGAAAGACTCTTTTCGATCCTTTTTATAGAGGTTTGGGTGATTAGTTAGGGAGCAAGACGCAATGGCGTCGCTCCTGATGCGTTTATTTCGGATGGGTGCGGAGAAGAAGAAGGTTCAGCACTATGAGCACCTGCAAAGGGATGTTGACCCCCATCAGAGCTGGGACACACTTGGAGAACTCGGGGATGGAGCATTTGGGAAAGTCTATAAGGTAACTGTCTGTGGTGAATGAAGTTAGTCCTGCACAGTGTTTAAAATCTGTGAGCTGTATAAAAGACTTAAAGGTGTTACTTCGCTCATCTAAGGAACTTTAGATCATGTTAGTGTGTTTGTGTGTTTGTGTGTGTGTGTGTGTGTGTGTGTGTGTGTGTTTTAGAGTAGGCTACATTATAATACTATAACAATGACAGTATAAAGTACATTAGATGAATGGATGATTATCAGCACATACAGACTCTGTAATTAAGCCTATTACAAATAGGCTATTGTTGTTTACCTTGAACCAAAATAATGATTTTGGGCTGGTAATTTGTAAGTTTTACAGTGAACTGAGTGAACCGGGCAGGTTTTAAACTCTAAAGTCTATAAAAGAAGCTCTAAGTATTGCAGCTGCCTGAAGAAACATATCTAACACTCAAAAACCACTAACATTCTAACACCCTTTAAATATTCTTTAACACACAATATCACACTTTGGCATTTAGGATTGCAGTGGAAATTAGAGCTTATAACACAAGTGTGGTCATGTTGACTCACTCCTATCAGAGAGAAAATGAACACTCAAGTGAATTAGGTTCATTTTATTTACTGATGCAGAGTTTATTGTGCTCTAAATGAAATGAAACCTTCTTGCTGATGTGTAGTGTCTTAGATACTGACCACAATCTGACATTTTTATTGAAGATCTCAAGGCTAAAGGCCTACATTAACTTACTGAGAGCAATAAAACTGTTTGCGACACAAATTTAGGGAACTTGTGACCTTAGATAGAACTTATCATAACAAAGTGACAAACTGAGTAAAGTTCCATTTGTAGAGTTCCTGGTCAAGATAATCATGAATAGTATTAAATTTAGTTATACTGTGTTGTTTTGATGTGTTTGCTCTGACCTCTGACGTTCTGGCCTACTGTTCAGTATGTAGGTCGACTGCACATCCTGGATGCTCAGGCAGTCGTGCGTTTCTGTGTTGAATGGTTTAAGCAGGTTTAGAGTAAGGCTTTTTCAACTGAGTAAACATTTCTGGTAGTTGGTACCTGACTTGGTGGTGATGTTCTAAATCCTGACCTTACTATGCAGCCATAGATGCCTACATCTCAGATATAAATACCTCTGTATTTGATGTTTTGGAAGGATTTGTTTGCCATTTGGCAGCACGATGGTGCAGCTAGTATTGTTGGAGTCTCACAAATGATGACATTTCATCCTGAGCTTGTCTTAATGTCTGTGAAGTTTTGAATGATCTGTGTGGGCTTTCTTCAGCTGCTCTTGTTTCCACCCCAAAAAATATGCCGTTAGGTATATTTGCCTCTTGGTGGGAGTATTTGAAAGAGTCCTGGATTGTTTTGGATTGGCATCCTGTCAAGGGTGTGGTCTTGCCTTACACAGTTACTTTCATGGGATGGGCTCTGGATCCACTGCCACATTGACTTGGATAAATCTATCTAATTAATAAAATAAATTGTTAATTTTATAATAAATTGGTATTTCTTGCAATACAGATTGTTACATACATCAGTGCCTTTACCCTGAGTGAGATAGTCAAAGGTGACAGTGGCTAGGAAGGAGCTAAGGATATGCTAAAATCTTGAGAAGAGCCAAGACTTATCTAGAGGAACCCCTGGAACACTATAACTACTATATAGTATTACTATATATAGGTGAAAAAGATTGGTCAATATCAGTAGTCTATCAAGGAAGGGGGTGTGGAGCCTGGTAGACCTCAAGAGCAGGATGAGAGAATGAGCTTGTAGACCTCAGGATAGAATGAATGGGATATTACATGGGTACTATCCAGATGGAAGCAGGGGCTCTTAGATCATAGAATGATAGAAGTAGTATCTGCATGTTGGCAAGATTTTGTAGATGTCAGGATGGCAAGAGGTTACAAATGAGAGCAAGAGTTTGTACGAATGAGGATGGTGGATGTAGGGTTTGTATGGGAGCAGAGCACTGGAGACCTCAGAAGTAGGATCCAGATCTGAGTAGGGGGTTGTACACCTTGGGATTGCAGGAGTAGCACGTAGATGGAAGCAGGGGCTTGTAGATCTCAGAATGAACCGAGAAGGAAACCAGATGGAAGCAGCAGCATGTAGGTCTCAGGATGGCAGAGGTTGGATGGAAGTAGAGGTTTGTAGATTCTAGAAATGCAGAAGTGGGACCTCAATTGGTAGTCGTTAGTAGTGTTAGCTCAGTGGTTAAGACGTTGGAATACTGAGCGGAAGGTCATGAGTTTAATCTCCACCACCACCAAGCTGCCACTGAAGTGAAGTGAAGTGAAGTGTGGCCAAGTATGGTGACCCATACTCGGAATTTGTGCATTTAACCCATCCAAGTGCGCACACACACAGTAGTGAACACACACACACACCATGAACACACACTGCTGGGCCCTTGAGCAAGGACCTTAACCCTCAACTGCTCAGTTGTTTAAAATGAGGTATGTAATGTAAGTAATGTAAGTCTAAGTCTAAGTAAGTAATATAAGTCTCCCTGGATAAGGGCATCTGCCAAATGCCATAAATGTAAATGTAAAATGGAAACAAGAACTTACAAACCTCAGGGTGGTGGGAGTAGGATTTGGAGGAGAGCAGATTATTGTGAAACATATAGAATATGATGCAAATAATATGGGGGCTTGTAGAATATTCAGGCCTCAGGATGAGAGAAGACAGATGCAAGTAGGATTTTGTAGAACTTAGCATGGATTCAGATGGTAAAAGGGGCTTGTCAGGAATAATATCCAGATGGAAGCAGGAGTGACTCTTTTCGAGCTTAGGGGCCAATACCACACCACCATAATGGGACTACCTTTGGCTTTTAACTGTCCACAACCTGTCTAGTTCCTCTTTCACTTTCTGGTGTTTCTAAAAAGTATAAAAATTTGTTTATACATTCTATACATTTTGATGTAAACCAATACAATGCAATAAAGGTATTTTATTCCTAAACTGGGTGGCACAGTAGTGAAACAGGTAGAGTTGGTGCCTAACAGCTCTAGAGGTTCAATCCTAAGTATTGATTACTGTACTATGGATTTCCCCTGGGTTTCCTCTCAGAAGCATACCTGTAACACTAAGATGCCCCGAGGTGTGAAGGAGTTTGCATATTTCGCTACACTGGATTGGCATCCAAGGGTGAATTCCTACTTAGTGCCTAGTTTTACCAGGAATGATCTGGATCAGACAGTTATACAGTTACAGTTATAGACAACAAATTTTTATATTGACTGACCTACTGTGATAAATAATCAAGATTTAAAAATGTTACTGAAGTCAGTGTTGTGATGTGAGTGGCCCATGGTGGTGGGCCCAACAAAAATAATACAAAGAACAGAAGCAATGCTCTTAATTAGAACAGAGATATTTCAATCCTAAAGTTTTATTCCTGGGTTTCCTTGGTAACTGTGTACATAGGTTCAAGCATACGCTGTGGTTAAATTCACTTCCTGTTCAAGCAAAATCTGAAAGCTCAGTTAGAGATTTCCTCCCCTGTGTGTTTGAGTGTGTATGTGTCAAAAACAAAAGGTGTTATTAGGTCAATGTTTCCTGGTCACACAAAATAGACCTGATTCATCGGGCCTGTTCATTAACAAACCCTTCAGGAAGATACTGTGTGTGTGTGTGTGTGTGTGTGTGTGTGTGTGTGTGTGTGTGTGTGTGTGTGTGTGTGTTAGTGTGTGATAGAGCAGGGTACTGTGTGTGTGTGTGTGTGTTTTAGTATCAAAATTCAGCATTTTGAGTAATATCTCCCAGCGTAATATGTCCCCTTTCAACTGAACATTTGTATGCAAATGTTAATTCACAGTTACTTTATATTTGATTAAGCTAAAAATAAAAATAGTAATTGGCATGTAATTGTGGCATGTGAAAAAGTTTAGATACCCTTCCAGTTGTAAAGTCTCAGAATGTATTTAACCTTTTAGGCCTTAATTGACTTATTAGGACTCATTAGGCAGGTGAAGAATTAGGAATGACAATTCCAGAGTGTAATAAATTCTCTGACTCTTCAAACCTAACACTCAACAGCCATGGGCTCCTCTAAGCAGATGACTGAGGATACAACAATGAAGCTAACTGATGCCTACAAAGCAGGGGAAGGCGCATCATACACATGCAAAACAGTCTAAATAAGTCAGAAGCATTTTGGAAACAAGTGCTGTGGACAAATGAAGTGTACTGACTGAGATGAAGTGGTACTAAGTACTGACTTCGTAGGGTGTCTAAACCTTTATGCATGTCACAATTTTTTTTCAATTTTTTTTATTAAATTACTATTTTTTTTTCCTATTTTTTAAGTTAATCAAATATAAAGTAGTTTGCTACCATGGTTGTGTTTTCTTCTTTTCGTTACAAAAAATAAACAAAATATGTAATTTGGAGAGGGGTGCCCAAACTTTTGCATACAACGGTATTTTTACCTAATAAAAGGGCTAATTTTGTGTGTGTGTGTGTGTGTGTGTGTGTGTGTGTGTGTTAGGTTCAAAACAACAAAAGTGGTGTGTTAGCAGCAGCTAAAGCTATAGATGTTCAAAGTGAGGATCAGCTACAGGATTACATCACTGAAATCAACATCCTGGCAACCTGTCGCCATGGCAACATCATCTCACTGCTGGATGCCATCTACTATGAAGGATGGTTATGGGTAAAACTATCTATCTATCTATCTATCTATCTATCTATCTATCTATCTATCTATCTATCTATCT
>CM074961.1:16649171-16655877 GCA_037577455.1 Pangasius macronema
GGAACCCAACTCTGAATACCAGCAACTTTTTTGATGTAAATATATCCTTTAATAATTTGCATATCAGACTGTAATTGGTCCAAAGCTATTATTAAATATTAAACATACGCAGTGAAATGGATGAGTATAAATGTCAATAATGCTGTCTTTGTTTTTGACAAAGTTTTTTCTTAAATACATAAAATACATATTTATCTATTTTTATTGTGTTATTATTCCACAGAACACAGTTAAGTGTGCAAGCCTGCTACTCCCCCAGTGATATCCACAACATCCATTTAGCTGCAGTTTTTGTGGTATTTGAAAGAGAAGTTTGGTAAAAGCTTCTTTTAATGTCGCAGTCTTTAATCCGTTCCTCATGCGGAGCTCTTAAGAAGAAAAGAATCTTGTGTTAAATCAATACAGTTTACAGCGAGCGCTCCTGATCGACTCCAGCACTGACTGAGCGCCAAGTATGAGATCTGTATGTGCTGCAGCGCTCCAGGGCCAAATCAAAGTGTGTGTGTGTGTGTGTGTGTGTGTGTGTGTGTGTGTGTGTGTGTGTGTGTGTGTGAGAGATGAAGCTGTTTTGATTAGCTCCGCTGGAGGTTAGGGGGGCTGAACAAGGTGAAATTTCCAATAAGAGAGAAAGCAAGATTTTTATTCCTTCTTCATTTTTAACATAAAGCTGCAGACTGTACAAATGATATTCATTAATTAAGTGATTCATTCATTCATTCCTGCATTCCTGTCTACATTCATTAGTTCATTTATGTGTTTGCTCATTTGTTCGTTCATTCATTCATTCATTCATTCATTCATTCAGTCATTCAGTCATTCAATCATTCTTTTGTTAATTTATTCAGTAATTTGTTTGTTCATTTATTCATGTCCTCAAACATTAATTAATTAATTGAGGTATTTGTTAATCCAATAATTATTTAATCCATTCATTTATTAGTTCATTTATTCATTCATTTGTTTACTCATTCATTCATTCATTCATCCGTTCGCTCGTTCATTCTTATGTTCATTCAGTCATTTGTTTGTTCATTAATTCATTCGTTTGTTCGAAGTTTGTTCATTCCTTCATTTATTCATTCATCCATTCATTAATTTGTCCCTTCATTCATTTGTTCATTTATTAGTTCATTCAATCCTTCACTTATTCATTTGCTTACACATTCATTCATTTATTCATTCACTTGTTTGTTCATTAACCTGTTCATTCATTCATCCATTCATTAATTTGTTCATTCACTCATCTTCACTAAGGACTTTATCCTGGTCAGAGTGGCGGTGGATCCGGAGTCTATCCCGGGAATACTAGGTGTGAATTGGGAGGATGTTGGAAAACTACTGCATGTCTGTGGGGTTTTATATCATTCTACTTCCTCACTTTTTCATTTATCACCATTTATTCCCTTCATCATATAAACAACAGCATATGAGCATCTGCTTTAATCCATTTCCACGATGTGTTGGCATTTCATACACTGTCCCAGTGCATTGTGGGTAATCAGATTATCAGCTCATAACAGCAGTGTTGACATGAGGAGTTAATCAGCCTAAGAGGCTCACTGCAAGATTAAAGATGGCTAATGCTGAGGGGGAGAGAGAGAGAGAGAGAAAGAGAGAGAGAGAGAGAGAGAGAGAGAAACTGAAAATGAAAATGAAAATGAGAGGGTGAGAAAGACAAGAAAAGAGAGTAAGAGATGAAATGGGGAGACAGAGAGAATGAGAAGTGATGAGCAATACACTGAGAAAGGGTTAGGGAAAAAGAATGAAAGAGAGAATGAGAGAGGAAGAGAAGTAGAGAGATAGACAGTGGATGAGAGAGACTGAGAGAAAATGAGCGAGAGAAAAAAGAGAGGATGAGAGAGAGATAGAGATAGGAAAGAGGATGAAAGAGAAAAAATGAAAGATAGAGAAAGAGAGATCTATAGAATAAGGTGACGATAGAAAAAAAGAAAAGTGAGATGAAGGAAAAAAGAGGCATAAAGAGAGACCCATATGGAATGAGGGAGTGAGAGAAAAAAAAGAAAGCGTAAGAGATACTGAAATAAAAAGACTGATAGAGAGAACAAAAATAGAGAATGAGAAAATGAGAATGAGGAAACCAGGGAGATGGGGAATTAGACTTATAAAAAGAGCAGAAAATAGTAAAAGGCGAAGAGAAAGAGAGAGGATAGCGATAGGGATGGAGAGAATGAGAGCGACCAAAGGGAAAACGAGAGAGAAAAAGAGAGAAAGAAAATAGACAGAATGGGAGGCTTAGACAATGACATGGGAACAGACAGAGTGGGAGAAAGAGAATGGGAGAAAAATAACAAGAGAGAGAGAGAATGAAAAATAGAGAGATCGAGAGAAAGAGAAAGAGACTGAGAGTAATCTGTTGTTTCTTTTGTTGCCATAACGATGCCCTATAAAGCCGTACTGAGGCGGCGTTCATATTTATTTGTCTGGCGCTTCCACTCTTTTTCACTTTAGCTCATTTATCTAGCTAGCAAGTAGCTGTTCCATCTTTTATACACAGCATAAAGACACAGTGAGAGTGGAAATGAGACGGAATCATCCGGAACATCAACTTTTACCTCAGATGTGTTGGTTAATTCATCAAAAAAAAGATACAGTACAGATAAAATTATGATTTATCTAGCTAGCAACAGTGGAAATGACACTGAACGATCCGGAATGTTAACATTTACCTCAGATGTGTTGGTAAATTAATAAGGAAAGACTCAGAAAGGCTAAAATTACACTGTAATTGCACTTAGCATCACCGCTAATCAAACTTCAATACACTCTGCCATAATGAGAACACAGCGTGAGTCTCAACTGTTCTAGAAAATTCAAGCTCATTCATTAATAAAACCATTAAATAGATACTCAAACAAATCTCTCCATGTTTATGTGAAGTAAGTTGTAAGACCGCACTGTTGCTAGGCAGCTGGGACACTGAGCAAAGCAAGCTAACGAATGATGTTAGAAATATATATATAGGACATGCGGGTAAGTCGTTTATAAAGACACAGTGTGACTGGAATTGAAACGGAATAATCCGGAACGTCAACATTCACCTCAGATATGTTTATAAATTACTAAGAAAAGACTCAGAATCACTAAATTTACACAGTAATTACACGTAGCATCGATTGCTAATACAATTTATATGCATTCTTCCATACTGAGAATATGGTGTGAGTCTCAGCTGTTCTAGAAAGTTCTAATTAATAAAAATATAAAATAAATATTAAAAAATAAAAACAATAAACTTTTAAATATAAGAAGCTGGGACCACGCTGTTGCTAGGCAACCAAGACACTGAACAATGAAAGCTAACGAATGATGTTAGAAATATATATATAGCTAGAACATGCTGTTAAGTCATTTATAAAGACACAGTGAGAGTGGAAATGAGACGGAATCATCCGGAACGTCAACATTTACCTCAGATATGTTTATAGATTACTGAGAAAAGACTCGGAAAGAGTAAAATTACACAGTAATTACATGTAGCATTGATCTCTAATCAAATTTATATGTGTTCTTCCATACGGAGAATACGGTGCGAGTCTCAGCTGTCCTAGGAAGTTAATTAATTAATTAATAAACATATAAAATAAATATTCAAACAAAACTCTCCACTTTTAAATATAGGAAGTTGGGACCACGCTGTTTCTATTTGCAATTGGTTATTGGCAATTGGGGCACTGAGCATAAGCAAGCTAATGTCTGATGCTAATAATATATCTAGCTAGCACGTTGCTGTTATGTCGTTTATACAGACCCAGTGAAAGTGGAAATGAGACGGAATCATCCGGAACATCAACTTTTACCTCAGATGTGTTGGTAAATTCATCAAAAAAAAGATACAGTAAAGATAAAATTATGATTTATCAAGCTAGCAACAGTGGAAATGACACTGAACGATCCGGAAAGTTTACATTTACCTCAGATGTGTTGGTAAATTACTAAAAAAGGACTCAGAAAGGCTAAAATTACACTGTAATTACACTTAGCATTGACTGATTTGCGTCACAAATAGAACTGTTGGAGAATTTTGACTTTGGAAGTCTTGAGTCGTTCGTGTGGAATTTAATCTTTTCGTAAACACTGTCAGATGATTAAATTTGCTCATTATTCACGAAGGAAATAGTAACATCACTAATATATTATTTAATACAGAGAAATGTACTTTTTGTTTCACAAGAAACCTTCATATAAATGATGAAATATAGATGAATATTCTGTAGTCTACTAGACGCATTTAAATAAATAAAAGGAATACAATGTTTGTATATGTATTGGGATGAAAATGAGTTTTTTCACATAAAATGTATTATGTTTTGATGAGTGATGAATTAAAACACTTCTTGCTGCCGCACTTCGTCTGTTGGTTCATAAAGAAGATGACAGCAAAGGGACGCTTTATTAAAAATGCAGTCGTGAGGACGTGCGCGAGATTATATTCTAATTTGTGTTAGTTGTGTTCTGGCAGCTGAAACGAGAAACAACACACACAATACACATCATGCAAATTACACTGTGCCTCTCGCTGTTTTCACACAAGAACAACAGAACAAAAGAAGAAAGCCAAACATCTGAGAATACATAATTCATCAGCTTCCGTCTAGTGGTCTTATCTGCTTACGGCAAGAAAAAAAAACACCACAAGCTCTGCTCATTTAAAAAACAGACCTGCACTTTTCTTTTCTTTTTTTTTTTCCCTTTTCTTCTATTTATTTATAATGAGGTGTGAATAAGGTGACACGATAAAAAGACCAACAAGTAAAAAAAAAAAAATACACTTAATGAACCTAAACGCCCCGCGGCGCCTTCCTTCTTATTCATTACTATTCATTTTTATTCATCCTGGTATTTTTTCTGTTCTTTATCATTCTGAATGGTTATTTGATGATGTTTTAATCAGTGTTTCCTTTACTTCAATAAAAGGAAAGGAGCAAAAGTCACTGATTTCACTGTTTCTTTGCGTCTGTGAATATCGAGTATTAAAATTTAATTAACATGCATGAAATTGTTTGACTCTGAAACACATTTTATGCACAGACGATTCTCATGAAATTAAAATTAGACACGTCCAATTCAGTACAAGCTCCAACTTCAATCTTTAGGCCACGCCCCCTACCTAAGTCCGATCCTGCAGCCAGTTGGACGTAAACTTAATCCTAAATCAAGGTGTAAGTTCGGTCCTAAGCTGTAGGGTGAGAGAAGTTTAAATCTAATGATGTTGCACCACAGACACTTAGGTACATCGTGCGTAACAAAAGTGCGTAACATCGAAACCTTGTGGCACAAAGTGACAAGTTTCACCCTCACCAGCCAATCAGAAACATGCTCTACACATGTACTACATCAAAGCATGTTTCTGACTGGCTGGTGAGGGTGAAACTTACCACTTTGTGCCACAAGGTTTCGATGTTACGCACTTTTGTTATGCTTTTGAGACTCGTAGAAGTGTTTATCGCGGTCCATCTCAAGTTTAAAAAAAAATCAAAACCATGTTTTACAGTAAAGTGGTGACTCAGATGATCCATCTCCTACATTTCCACTTTATTTCCTATTTACGTGAAGGTTTGGAAAGATAACAAAGTGGCTAAAAGCTTAGTATGGATTTCACTAGTGACAGAATAAAGCGTAACATTACATTAACGCTAAAATGTTTTAAATATTTTGCACCAATTATCTCAGTTGGACGTTACATTTCAGAGCCTGATATGAAAACGTACTATTTTTTAGTTTGTTCGGTTATCTTCTCACATAAACAAATGATTAAAAAAGGAAACACAATTATAGGTTTTATGTTGAACAGAATTAGTGAGTTGTTTTGTTTTGGGTAGATGTTGAACGTACTAGCGAGCAGATTACGCTAAGTTTGAATTTATAACGTAAGGCCATGTTAAAACTGAGCTACTCTATGCAAGCGTTAATTTTTTTAGTAGTCCATAAACTCGAGCACACATTTTTCCATGTTTATAGATAGCTTTGTCATACGGAGTCAGCAGAACTGAGGTGTCTGAGACAATGAACATCTCCAGAATGCTAATCTGGTGACTATAAGCTTCCATTCTGTGTTAGCCACATTAGCCTTGGAGCTTTGGTGCAACAACTACAGGACTACATTTGGGGTGAATATTTCATTTTTTCTTTCTGTTCATCTATCTATCGATCTATCGATGATGTTCCACGGTTTATTTAGATACATTATGTGGAGAAACAAAGAAGAAAAAATTAGACGTACAGACTGTGTGTGTGTGTGTGTGTGTGTGTGTGTGTGTTTTACAGAAACCGCTTTTGTATACTGTGTTGACGTTGTGTGTGTTTTATTCTCTGGCACTCAGCTGAAAATGAGGCTTCTGGTCTAAATGTTTCTCATCAAGACGTTTGTGCCGCAGGTGCTGAAGGAACGAGAGACATTTCCCAACGCAAAGTGAGGAAATAATCGCCTCTATTAGCACTGAGATGAAACAACAGAACAGCTGTGTGATTTTCTTCCAATCGACTTTTCCCTCTCGGTGCGTTCACAAAGCCGAGTGTGTGTTCTGCTGTTCAAACACAACCAATCCGTCTATTCATGTGCGCAGCTCTCGAGCTATTGCAAAGGTTTGCATTCTCTTAGGACTACAGAGAAGGAATAAAACACTTGGGCGAGAGCTGTTATAGGAAATTAATCAACAACGCACAGCAGCATTACTGTTACCACCCT
>CM074961.1:16655910-16671499 GCA_037577455.1 Pangasius macronema
AGGATGGTTATGGGTAAAACTATCTATCTATCTATCTATCTATCTATCTATCTATCTATCTATCTATCTATCTATCTCTGTCCGTCTTATTAAGTGTGTTCCCTGTTTGCAGATCCTCGCTGAGTTTTGTCCTGGTGGAGCGCTGGATGACATCATGTTGGGTGGGTGTGGCCTGACACTAATGATCCTCAGAATGCCCTCACTTTTCTGAATGCCCTCATACATGGACATGTCTTTGTACATGTGTGTGCATGTGTGTGTGCGTGTGTGTGTATACGTGCAGAGCTGGAGCATGGCCTCTCAGAGCAGCAGATCAGTGAGGTGTGTTTCCAGACACTGCAGGCTCTGTGTTACCTGCATCAGCACCACATCATCCACCGAGACCTGAAAGCCGGAAACATTCTGCTCACCATGGAGGGCCACATCAAACTTGGTACACATACACACACACACACACACACACACCCTGTATCCATCAGTCTGCTCATTTATAATAGAACTGTCTTTATTCCTGTGCTCTGTATCTGTAGCTGACTTTGGAGTGTCAGCAAAAAATGACAACACCCTTCAGAGACGATCAACTTTCATCGGGACGCCATACTGGTAAAAAATTCCATTTATGTAGACTAAAGTGTTATATGACTCTTTAATAGTTTTAAGATCATCCCTAAGATGTTTTGTTACCTTAACCAGTGCTGTCTCTGTACTGTGATGAGGTGTAAATCCTACTGCAATTATATGATATTTAATGCATAATATTTATTAATGTATTATTTCGTCATATAATTATTAGTCCTGGGTGTGTAACAGTTAATGTGTGTGTGTGTGTGTGTGTATATATATATAAATGTGCGTTGCAGGATGGCACCAGAGGTGATCATGTGTGAGACATCAAAGGAGAATGCGTACTCGTGTAAATCTGATATCTGGTCTCTGGGCATTACACTGATCGAAGCAGCTGAAATGGAGCCTCCACACCACACTCTGAACCCCATGAGGGTGCTGCTGAAGATCACCAAGTCTTCTCCACCCACACTGACCAACACTCGGATATGGTGGGTCTGTCTACCAATCTATTCCGTCAGTCATCCCTTCATTAATTCATCCTTCCTCCCACATTGTCCAACACGTGTCTATAGTGAATTCGTCCATCCATCCATTCATCCACACTATTCATGGTGAATTTGTCTAAACTATGGATCTGTCTCTGATTTTACCCAGAGTGAACCTGTCCATCCATTCATCCATCTATTCATTCATTCCTTTACCCACATTATCACATACTCAACCATGGAGAATGTAGCCATCTTTCCATCCACACTGCCCAGCATACATCAACAGTAAATCTGTCTATCCATCGTTCATCTATATATCCACAATGTCCAACATGCATCCATATCCATACTGTCCATTTAAACTATGGATCTGTCTTGCTTTCACCCATGGTGAACCAGCCCATCCATCTGTCCATCCATCTATCCATCCATCCATCTATGCATCCATCATGCCACCCTCACTGTCCATCACAAACCAATGATAAATCTGTTCATCCATTATCCACTTGTTCATACATCCATCTGTCCTTCCAACCATCCCTCCACCCACAATGTCCAACATGCTTCTATGGATTTGTATATCCATTCATTCATCCACACTGTCCATCTAAACAATGTATCTGTCTCTGATTTCACCAATAGTCAACCTGTCCATCCATCTGTCAATCCATTCATCCATCTGTCCATGCAGCCATCCATCCATTCCTCCATCTATTCATTCACCCACTCACCCACAATGTGGATCAGTTGCTGGAAGTGGACTAAGACTTTTGTGCTTGTATTGCTGATAGAGCTGAGAGTACACAGGGGCTCGATAATAAATGCTCTTTTCCTCCATTTGCTGCTTTTTGCTTTTACCAGGTCAAACCATTTTCAGGATTTCCTGAAGAGGGCACTACAGAAAAACCCTGAGTCACGATGGGGAGCACAGCAACTACTTGCTCACCCATTCTCATATGCCGGCCGGAATGGACAAACCCTCAAGGAGCTTATTGCTGAGGCTAAAGCAGAGGTCACTGAGGTCATAGAGGCAGAGGTACAATAAATAGAAAGAAATCATTAAAAACACTCAATACTCGCTCAGGATATTAAAATTGTATTGCAATCATATTGTTACAATATTGTTTGATAAACAAATTTTGTTTAGATGAATGACATTTTTGTTTGTTTTTAACCAACATGCCAAAATTACCCATTACACCACAGCACTGTTGAATTCTTGAATCTGATTGGTCTGAAGGTGTTGATTAATTTTCTGTAACAGCAGACATGACAGCACTTCTGGCTAAAAGGCAGATAATAGCTTTATATTAATGCGTAACAGGTAATTCACAGGGACACTCCGCATAAGCCAAATAATAAACAAATTTAAAAATACATGCTTTTATTTCACAAAGAAAAACATTGATCATTGATATGATGAAGCTTTCTGTAAGATGACATTTTTATTTATGGAAGCGCTTTCCAGTGAGATGAGAAACTTTCCATTAGAAAGTCTTCAAGACACAGGGGCCTGTGCTTTACGGTTTCTCAGTAACATGACATGTCTTATTAAGTTTAAAAGAAAGAAAACAGAGATGCTGGTAAAGGAAATGACTGTTTGTTGTTCGAGGTATTAAACATTCTAGAGCATGCTTTTATAGAAAAACAATAACTGATTACAGAATTCTAGCTCACATATTAGCTCAGGTTGCGTTATGTAAGATAAATAGCTTGCTAGATGTTTGCTATGCAAACTACATAAATGTTCACATCAAGGATAGTTACTGTATTTTTAAATGTCCACAATAACAATATTGTACATTTTGAATGTTGCCATATATACAGTATCACTGGATTATCAGCAGCTGGAAGTCATGTACTGAACATAAATTGTGGTGTTTGTCTTTCTATAAGTCTGTCTCAGATCTGCATTCCTCTGTGGATGAACCGCCAACCAACACGGAGACACCAGAAATGCAGGATCCAGCAAAAGATGAGCCAGAAGTCCCTCTGACACCATCATCTGAAGAACCTCCTGTGATTCCTTCCAATCCTGAGCCAAACAAAGTCCCCAAAGTGACACGTCGGGCATCTAGTACCCTAGATAAGGCACAGAAAAGGGTCAGGCGCCTGTCTGTTCCGGGAAACCTCCTGTCTTTCCTGACTCGCCGTAAATCAGGAGTCTGGAATGATGATATGAAAATCCTGGGTAATCAGGAGCAACAGGAAGTCACTGTCAGCCATAGTGAAGTTGAATCACAGACAAGTCCACAAGAGACAGAGGACAAAGGGACGGAAAATGAGGAGAAACCTGAGGAGGTGAAAGATGGATCTGATCAGAGCCCGGATAAACCTGATGGAGAAACAGAAGAGAAACCAATGTTAGAGAGTGACATGGAGTGCAAGGACACTGATGCACACAGTTGCAAAGATGAAGAAATGCAACAGGAAGAGGATTTTTCTGAACAAGAAACACTACAGGATACAGAAGTTAAGAACAGTCCAAATGCTGATCAATCTAAAGATGAGCAAACATTTTGGAGATGCCTTAGCGGACCGGTAGAAAAAGACGATAAGCTTGGAGTAGCTGATTTGCAAAATGTTCTGATTGACACGTTGGATTTGGAAACCTTGCACTTAAACAGGAAACATGAAACAAAAGAGAGATGTTTACATGATTATCTGGATTTGGCTGGACATGGGACTCCTTCTAAGTTCTCGTCAACAGTGGAGTTAGTCAGAAAGCCAGTTGTGGAAGTGTGTGTTCTGGCTTCTGTGGAAAAGACAAGCGAGGAACCAACAGAGAGTGTAATGCAGGAGGACTTGAGAGATAATGGAGAAGAACAAGTTGATTCTAAAGAAGAGGAGGAACAAGAGATAGCTGAGGATGGAGGCAAACACGAAGAAGGTGTAGATGATAGGAAAGAAATAATGGAAGACTTAGACACAGTGAAGGACCAACATTTTGAGAATGCTGAAAAAACAGTGCTAATAGCTGATTTAACTAGTGAAGAAACAGCACAAGCCGAAAATCAGCAAGAATCAGAGCTGAGGGAAGAAACTGAGCAAAATGAACCATCTGAAGCAGAACCGAAGAAAGAAGAAGCACCGGCAGAGGAGGAGTCCAGACATGAGGCAAGTCCCGAGGAGATCCAGAGTGCAGGAAACAGAGATAAGGATGAGGAGATGACAACTGACCAATCAGAGGAACCTAGGAATCTCACAGAGACTGATTCTCAGAACGACACGCTTGAAAATGACACAGGAGAAACTTCAGAGATTCAAACTGACAGTCCAGCGGGTAGCGAGACACAGACAGAGGAAGTGAGCCCAGAAAAGACCAATGGTGTTTCTATAGACAAAAAGGCTACCAAAACCAACAAGCAGGTTAGCTTTGAACATGCACACGAGCAAGTGGAATTGACCGAAAAGTCACACAGCATCCTGAACGGCAACTCAAATGCAGAAGCACCTCACACAGAGTCAAATGGTTCACTACATCATAACATTGATCAGCACAATGACGCTGCAGCGCTTTCAACAAAGAATGAAACGGTGAGTCAGTGCGGTGAAAAGAGTTTACTTCCAACACAACACAACATTTCCTTCAAACAAAAATACCAACAGCTCATCTGTCTCTTATTATTCATCATTTTCCTGGTCCTGCTCATCAAGCCCATTATTTCATGAGATTAGTTATTCTTTCACCTATTCCTTGTTTCCCACTTTTCGTAATTGGTCACACCTTTCTAAAGGTCTTACTGGTGAATGGTTCCCTCTCTTCTTTACTTCCTTATTTAAGTTTTTTGTTTTCTTCCTGCTCTTCGCAAAGGTCTCAGCTGTAGTCGCCTTTTGAGTGTACCAATTGCAATTATTGGAATAACTATAATAAACCTGCTTTGTTGGGTCAATAATGAAGATTTGAATGTCTGATGTCTGTTGTGTTTTGATTGGCTGATGTAATAAAAGCTGTGATGTTTTGATTGGCTGGTATAATGATTGTACAGTTTTGATTTGATTGAAGACTAAAAGGTTCTTACACATGAATGATGACTGCACTGCATCACCTTACGTCTTCTGTAAAAAAAAGTTACACATCACAGAGACTGCTGATGTCCAACACTCATCTTAACATGACCATTTCCATGTACATTACTAACAGTATCAGAGCGCTCATTTTTGTGTTCTGTTTTATAGAACTTTCAGCCAACCAGAAAACATTATATTGTATTCATTAATGAAGGCTGAAAAACATAAGTTGAAAATAAGTGATAAACTAATAACACCTTCTGGTAGTGGACTTAGACTTTACATGCTACTGTAACTCACTCCTTTGTTGTGTAATTGCAGAATTTACCTGTGGGCCGAAAAACGGTGAAGAAAACGCGAAAATTTATGGTGGATGGGCGTGAGGTGAGCGTCACCACATCGAAAGTGATCAGCGAGAGAAATGAAAAAGAACAGCAGATGCGCTCAATCAGGTACTTTCACTCAATAAATCAATTAAGTTAATTAAATAAATAATAGATAATAAATTATATTTTTGTGTGTTTGTATGTATGTGTGTATGTGCTTGAAAATGTGTCTGTGTGTGCATGAAAGCACAAGTGTATGTATAAAAATATAAATTTCTTTGAATTAAAGGTAAAGTGTAACCACCACACTACACACGTGTGTATATAAAAATAAAAATACTGTGTGTTTATGTATGTGCGTGTGCGTGTAGGCGGCAAGAGTTGCATGCTCTGAAACTGCTGCAGCGAGAGGAGCAGCGAGAGTTCACACAGCTGGAACAAAAACTGCAGCAACAGAGAGAGATGATGTTCCGCCATATTGAACAGGAAATGAGTGTAAGTCAAAATGCACACACATATACACCCATCAAAACACACATGCACACCCACACACACACACGCACACACATACACACACATCAAAACACACACATACCAACCATAGATACTATCAAGTTCAACTAGTTTTTATTCCATCCATCCATTTCTTTGTGTCGCCTTCTGCAGAGTAAGAAGCAGTACTATGATGGTGAACTGCAGCGTCTGGAGAAACAATATGAACAGCAGAGCCAAAAAATGGAGACCGAACACACAGCGCGTCTCCGAGAGGAAGCACGACGTCTCAAATCTCAGCAAGAGAAAGAGCACCGAGCCCTTAAAATGGACTCTAAAGAGGTAATAAGTCACGTCAAACAAGATAAACAGATAGACCAACTATTGGATGGATGGAAAGTTTGTTCCTCCATGTTTGTTGAAACTTTAATAAAAATGGAATATGAGGCACCATGTCATGAAACTGATATGTTTGCAAGTGCAGACTCTAAACTAAGTGAGATGAAGAGTGATTGTGGAACTGGGAAAGTAGGGAGAACTCTTGAGAACTCAAGGAAAGAAAGAGATGGGAATTTATAAGAAGTTGGAGCCATACTGTGATCTACCAAACTTTGATGTTCACATGGCGCCAAAATCCATGTGCTCATATTTGTTTGGCCCCTGTCCTGTCATTGTTTTGTTACCCATTTGTGTTCACCTGTTCTTTTTATAACCTCTATGTGTCATCGTTTGTTGCGAAGTCTTACCATGCATTTTATATCGAGTATTTCCCAGCTTTGTTTTCCCATTCGTTTTGGTTTTCAACAGTTCCCTAAGTTTTGACATTGATTATGGATTATGGAACTTTATTTAACTTTGCATGCCTGTGTTTTGACCCCTAATATGCACTCTTATTACAATAAAACTTCACTTATTTCAAAACCCTACATGTCAAATTATCTATTTTGTAAGGATATGTAAGACCAAGCTAGTGGTACTTTATTCAATTAGTGTAATGTAAAGTGTGTTTCATCTAATAATTGACTTTTTTTTTTCCACAAAGTTCCCTGTTTAAAGAAAAAAAAAATGGGGTGTGTATTACAGGAACAGCGTTTCCTGCAGAAGCAGCAGCAGGAGCTAAATGAAGCGCTACAGAAAGCTGTACAGGAACACAAGAGGAAAGTGGCTTCCATGGAGTGGGACATCACTGTCAAATCTCAGCAGCTCAAGAGAGGTACATCAGCCACACCGTACACAAAAAACAATAATTAAGGTGTATTTACTTTTGAAACAGGAATTCAAGGACATGTTAGTGGGTTTGACTTATTTCCACAATAACCAGTACACCACCTGCCAAATCTAATTGTATAATGATGTGCCGACTACACATATATATAGACTCGACACCACCTTCACCACCAATGAGGAAGATGTTCTAGACAGCAAAACAAACACTAAAGACATGTTTAGCTTCGTAGCAGTAGCTGCATTAGCTTTTCAGGCAACAAGCTTATGATGGATAGATTGATTTTACCTTCTGAGGTATCTGAGTGTGCCTATAAGAAAATGTTTGTGAGGCATTAAATCTATATGTAGAAATAAGAATAGTTATAATTGGGTGTGTTAATAAGACCATAAATGAGAATATAGAAATGTACCTTTGAGTCCTTATATGGAAGTCTTCAGGTAGCTAACATGAGCTGACCTGACAGGATTTTTGTGAAGATTTAAAAGTCATTCATGAAGTCTAAATTCATAATTCTTTTTCATCTAATCTTCACTGTGAAAACTAGCTAGACAAATCTGACAGGATTTCTGAAGGGATTTTTAAGTCATATAAAAAATTATTCTTTATAATCATCGCTGCTAAAGCTAATTGGACAGCTAGCATGTGCTATACCTGACAGGATTTCTGAGGGGATTATTAAGTTATATAAGTAATTCATCATAATCATTGCTGCTAATGCTAATTGGACAGCTAACATATGCTATACCTGACAGGATTTCTGAGGGGATTATTAAGTTATATAAGTAATTCATCATAATCATTGCTGCTAATGCTAATTGGACAGCTAACATATGCTATACCTGACAGGATTTCTGAGGGGATTATTAAGTCAAACTAGTAAATGATTAATAAAGGTTTATAACTTTTACTGCAAAAAGATAACATGAGGTAAACAGACAGAATTTATCTGAGGATATTTAAGTACTCATAAATATCATCTTCACCCCTATCTAGATGACTAACAGAATTTTATGTAACAGAAAACCTCCCTACGTGCAGTCATAAAACTATTGAGAAATGTCATATATCGGCTAAAAGACACACCCACCAGTCGTGTGGTCTGCACACACATCTGCTTCAGAGTGTGTGTTTAAAGCTTACTCAGAGCAGAAACACTGCTATAAGGTGCGAGCTGAGGATCGTATGTATTTTTATACCTGCAGCACGTGAGTCTGTGATCTGGGAACTGGAACAGCGCCACCTGCAGGAGAAATATCATTTATTTAAGCAGCAGGTGAAGGAGCAGTACTCTCTCCAGAGACAGCAGCTCAGGCGGAGACACAACAAGGTGACTTTTAGATGATCTGAACGGCCTATGTTGAAATACAAATAGAAATACAATTCTTATGCTTATTCTTATTCTTATTTGTAGTCTTATTCCTAATTTTTTTTTTTTTTGCAGGATGTGGAGCGCGTGTCCCGATTCCAGCAGGACCTAATAGATGAGCAGAAGTCTTCTCAGGCTCAGGAAAGAAGTCACTTCCAAAGAGCCCAACGTGCCGAGATCAAAAGTCACCTAAACCGGTTTAGGCAAGATTTGAGGAGGCAGGGGTTGAGTGGGACCGAGCAGAGACAGAAACTCACACAGGTAACATGATGATGTACAAAAGCATGCCTCTTTTCCTGATTCTAATGTATAACCCACAATACCATACAGGTAATTTTTTTGTACCTGTTCTGACAGCCACTCCTTAAAGTCATCCATCTGGGGATGAATCGGTTTGGGCACAGCTCGTTTGTAATGACCAGTCACAGGCTTGGTGGTGTAATGTGTTAGTTTGCAGAGTTTGCCCAGCTTCCATGAGCACGACACAGAGAATGAAGCCTCAGCACAATGTAACTGTGCTCTGTAATTATATACAGTATACTGTATGTGAGCTTCATCTGCACATTAACTATGCTGAGGCCTTTAGACTGCTTTCACACTTGGTGTTTTACATGTAATGCTATGTGGAGTGTAGCTGTTTTTAAATAGCTCTGCCGCTGGTGTTTTTGGTCACAATGAAGATAAAAAAAAAAATCAGAAAAGTGATGTCAAGTGCTTTTTACCTCCAGACTAATCAGATCATGTGTTGGGGGTCAAGGAAAAAAAGCAAACAATGGAGAACAAAGTGCTACAGGGGAATAAAAGGAGATTTACAACATTAATTACAGAAAATATTTCATTGTCAAACACTGACTATTTTTTGGGACATTCAAGTGCTAAGGGAAAAAAGGAGATTTATGACATTAAAATTGAAAATATCTCAGTGTCAATATTCAAACACTGGCTATTTTTGGGACATTAACCAGTACCCAATGTGACGTTTAACTGCAAACAGTCAAGTGACACAAGCAGCCCGTCTTCAAATATACAGCAAAGACAAACCACCTCCTTATCACCAGAGTTAAGCCAATCTTTAGTCCATCTGTATTACTGATACTAATAAACCTAATCTAGGTCATCTAGATATCTTCTAAATCTATTTTTTTTTCATATCATCACAATATCACTCCAGTCAGCACTTTTTGTTAAAAAAAACAAACAAAAAAACAAAGCTTAATCTGAAAACATATTTTCAAACAATTTATTATGAACATATTCTTCATAATCAGAGCTGGAAAGCGGAAAATAAAAAAAAGAAGCTAGAGAAAGGTTAGTAGGGAGCTGAGGCTGTGAAAGGTTGCCATCTTTCATGGCATTTAATAGTTACTTTTACGTAATCCTCTGAGGAAAGATGTAGTCTCCATAATCCACTGAGTGATAGCTGATGGTTTGGTGGATTTCCAGTGAAATAATAATTGGCGTCTTGGCTAATAAAGATGTTTAACTGTTCAGAATTAAACTGAGTCTGAGACCACTGAATATTGCATAGCAGAACAAACCTCAAGATGAATCTTAAGCGTTTTAGACATTATTTATTATCTCACTGATGGAGCCAGAAGCTGAAGAGCTTTAGGCAAGAAAAGAACATATGACTTAAATTACATAGGGATGGGCATGACATCCGTGGCATCTGTCATCTATATTTGTATAAATTCCAGACCACTGAGCTTTAGAGAAATAGCAAATGTGAAATTTTAATATTTATCTTTCTGCACTGTGCTTGAATGCATCCTGCTATGTGTAATGATTAATAAAAGCCCATTAATGTGCTAATGCAAAAAATATTACATGCTCTGTCACTACCTGGTTGTTTATATGCACACTAATAACACAACCATTATACCACAGTGCTGATTAGTCAGAAGGTGTTAATTCATTTTCTATACCAAGCACTTCTGAAAGTAGTGCCATCTGTATTAATGCGCTCGTTCTAATACAGTACGTTATTGTTTCTGTAGTAACAGCTCATTCACAGGGACTTGTATGGTGGATTTACTTTTGAAACAGGAATTCAAGGACGTGTTAGTGGGTTTGACTTATTTCCACAATAACCAGTACACCACCTGCCAAATCTAATTGTGTAATGATGTACCGACTACACATATATATAGACTCAACACCACCTTCACCACCAATGAGGAAAACAAACACTAAAGACATGTTTAGCTTCATAGCAGTATTTTTTTGACCTTTTTCAATACACACTCTACCTTTTGTACCTTTTGGAATTATTTATGCATATCATCTCATCTGGGCTCTTAGTTTATCTTTTTTACGGTCTGGTCTCTCTGTTTTTTTATTTCTCCTGCTGTCTCCTTTTAGGGTTTGATCTCTTTATCTGTCTTGTTCTCTTTCCCTCTGTCTCTCTCTCTCTCTCTCTCTCTCTCTCTCTCTCTTGCAGTTTATGTCAGAAGAGGAGAGCAGGCAGAAGCAGGAGTTCAAGACTCTGCAGGAGAATCAGGAGATCCAGTTGAAGGAACTGCAAGACCAATGCGACTTCAACATCACTGAGCTCCATCAGCTGCAGGTACACCAACACACTTTTATCAATCTGCACTCATTCACCATCACTCCATCTAAACTCTTGGACTAAATGCTCTATAATTTACATTTCTTAGCACATATCATGTCGGAAGGGGTTGAACTTGAAAAGAAAGATGTGTGGTATAGATTGGAAACTCATCTTTACATAGAGAGAGTGTGTGTGTGTGTGTGTGTGTGTGTGTGTGTGTGTGTGTGTGTGTGTGTGCTTTAGAATGAAAAACTGCAGGTTCTGGTGGAGATGGAGAAGAAGAAGATCAAAAGGTTGGAAGACGAGCACACACTAGAACTGAATGAATGGAGAGACAAACTAGCCTGTAGGAAAGAGGTAAGTACATGCAGTAAATATACAATACCATTTAAAAAATCAAAGGTCAGTTAGAGCTGAGAGTGACATGGTCAAATAAAGTGTGTTTGTAGATGTGGAACCCATTCCCTCCATCTTTTTTCTCCACACACATCTGCTCTCATGCCTGACATTGGGACATACATTGAGGAATTTAATTGCAGTTTGTCCTGCTATAAAATCCAAGCAGACACCTGGGGGGTGTGTGTGTGTATTAATATCTTGGTGAAGACCAAATGTCCTTTTGGGGGGTTTCTTCTTCAGCTTTTAAAAACTAAAAGAGCTAAAAGCTTTCCTTTTTGTTACTGAGTATAAGGTAAGGGTTAGTTTTAGGTGTAGACATAGCACTGATCAGCTGCATTAATAATTTTGTGTGTGTGTGTGTGTGTGTGTGTGTGTGTGTGTGTGTGTGTGTGTGTGTGTGTGTGTGTGTCTGTAGGCACTGGAAGAAGACCTTGCTCGTAGAAAGAGAGAATATGAAGGAACAAGAAGACGAAGCGAACCAGAAGCCCGATACGCTCGCCGTTCCAGATTCTTCCCAAACCTCAGTTTTAACTGACCAACTCAAACTCAATGTACATGTGTTTATGTGTTTATGTGTTTATGTTCTGAAATGGACTCTGATCATCTGGAACTGCGGATTATTTTGATATGCGGATTATTCTGATACACCGAGCTGCATTTCTCCATTACCGTCATGGAAGCCAGTGTGAAGTGGGGGTGAGCGATATGACCAAACTGTATTACAAAATATATTACAATACTCATATACAACATGTTGAGTAGTAAACAACAGTAAAGTTAAAGAACAACGTTTAAAGTTTTTGTTTTAATTTAAGATTTACAAAAATAATGTTTGTAGCAACTGAGGAAATATATCTAAACATTAAAATAAATATTAGAACAGTAGAAAAAATAGAGACAGACAGAAAGATGAAAAGACTGATAGATAGATAGATAGATAGATAGATAGATAGATAGATAGATAGATAGATAGGTGGCCTGACAGCCAGATATGTAGAAAATTGGAAACAGACAATGTACCTAAAATGATAGATGAAAGAAAGAAAGAAAGAAAGAAAGAAAGAAAGAAAGAAAGAAAGAAAGAAAGAAAGAAAGAAAGAAAACAAAAACAAGACAGACATATACAATATAAACTGATAGAAAAAAGACATGCCAATGGACAGATCGACATAGAGAGCAAGAGAGAGAGAGAGAGATGGATTGAAAGACCAAGACAGACAGACAGAGAGACAGATAGATGGACCGAAGATCGACAGACAGGCAGATGGACAGACAGACAGACAGACTGAGAAAGACAGATAGATGGACAGAAGAGAGAGAGATTGTTATAAAATTAGACAGAGACTAGAAAACATATATAAACTGCTATATAGATGGACTGAGAATCTGGCAGATAGAAAGAAAACAGAGAGAGATAGACATAAACTGATAGAGAAACAGGGATAGACAGCGAGACAGAAACAGAGAGATTGCCAACATTGACAATATTAACATACGACATTGATTAATTTTTAAAGGAACAATTTCATTCTCTTCATATTTATCAATCCTTTAGACATTAGAAGTTGAATGTTTTATTTTAAAAAATACAAATATATCCAAACAGCTACAGGTTTCTCTGAGTAATTGAGTAAATCAGCATTGTAGAAGCACTGATTATATCCGTGATATCTCCGATAATTGCGCAAGGACATCATTTATTCACTGTCACTATTACATCATCACATCACGTCACATCACTCACTCCTACTGTGAACTTCAGCACACCAGTGATGGCTTTCACTTATATAATGTAAATGTAGTAAATATATACTGTATGTGTATATAGATGTGTTACAGTGATTGTAAATAACCAGACTGTTTTTTTTTTTACTTTAGTTTTTTCTTATTTCTAGTTTGTGCTAAAACTATTCATGTGTCTGTGTAGTGATAATGCACTGTGTACATACTAAAAATCTCTTACTCATTTTTATAGCAGCAAGTCAAATGACATGTGAAAATCACTTCCACTTGGAGAATGACACTTGCCCTGTGTTTCTCAATTATTTTCAACACAGTCTCATTAGCATGTCCTGATTTGAGGCAGAGCTTAGGTGAAATTCAGTTAACCAATTTGACATAGCAACTCTCACTGGCTTTAATTACACAATAAAAATAGTTTCACTAATATCGAATTTGACTGCTTGTTTGAATTAGATGATACAGTACTTTAGTCAGGTGCTGACTAGCAGCTCCTGGCTACAACTAGAGTCTGGGGAAATGGTGTTAAAAAAGAAAACTAGCTAGCAGGCTAACATTCACATAGTGTGTTTAGATGCCTGACTAGCTTATCTGATATAGCTAATCTGTTTTATTGTGTAATTAAACCCAGTGTTTTCAAACTGAAATGGAAAAAAATTGAATAAAGGTTTGTTATACACTGTAATGAAATGCAGCCTGGGCGCTAATATTCTGCCAATATGCATCAAACTAAGACTGAGATATTTTCAATTTTATACCAATTCAATTCTATGAAGCAACACTGTTTACACTATTGCCATTTATTTTTTGTGTATTAGTTAGCTACATGTACCATCTGCTGTATAAACACGAGTGTACTTGGTCTTTTTAGGTACGAAACACAACACGTTACACTGACTGAGAAGTGAATAGTACAATATAAATTTAAACTGTAAAAATATACGTAAGTACCAACACAGCAGAGCATTTCCTGTTTACCATGAAGGGGTGAAAATGTCTGATCTAGTGCTAGATACAGTATATGGTTGTAAAAAATATGGACTCAATTCAGTAACCTTTCACCAAACTGATTCTCCAACTAATCTACAGCTGTCTACGTGTACATTAAATGTTGTTTACTGTCTTTTGTCTCATTGTAGCTAAATCTCAGACTGATTATTGTCCCAGTCAACATTGTGTTCTCAACACATTCAGAAGTACACCACCATCTTCTGTTTAGTTTTCATTCACCAAGGATATTTATTCCAACTGACAAACAGAAACACCCACAAATATTAAAATTATAGTTTCTTTTTTTCTTTCTTTTTAAAAATCCCATACCATAGCACTGTTCAATTACTGAATCTGTTTGATTAATTTTACATTTTTTTAGGTTGATTAATTTTCTATAACAGCTTCTCTGACAATAGTGCAAAATATCAGGTTTATTCAGCAGCATTTAAGTTCTTTTCGCTGTTATCATTAAAAACTGCAAGTGGTGGCGCCGCGCCCCGTCAACTCCAGAGGGTTAATGCACTCGTTTGAATACTTTATGATCTGTACAGTGACAACTTACATATGGACTTGTATTGCAGACACTCCACATAATCTAAGCCTAATAATAAAGAGCATAAAATGTGTTGTATTTTTTTGCAAAGAAAAATATATTTGATGATATGGTCAAGTTTCTGTGAGGATACGTTTATTTAACATTTATGGGTGGAGTCTCAATTGTCAGTGCTGCAGTTTTCCACCACAGGAAATTTTTCTGGAGTGAGAACTTTGCACTTTCTGATCTCTCAGTAACAAAAAGCTGAATTTAAAAGAGCAAAAAGAAGAGAAGAGAAGCTAGTAAGGAAATGGATTATTATAACATAAGTGCAGTCACATATTTTAACAGTTTATAGTTAGATTGTGGAATGTCCAAGATAAGTTAGTTCCTCTTCTCACTTACATTATAGCGGTGAAAAAGTGAGGTCATGCCTTCACAAGCCTCGCTGTTTTCTCTCTCTCTCTCTCTCTCTCTCTCTCTCTCTCTGAAAATATTAGTTTCTTATGTAATAAACCTGCAGTTTGAGCTTCAGCATATATTTGACTCATCTTCTCTTTATAATGACATTATTATCAGTGTAGTGAGTCAGAATAAACATGTGATCTGTTGGCATTGATCTTTATCAGACACAGGCAGTGATGTAAACAGTGAAATCATTTCAAGGGGATTTTATATCAGAATGAGAGAATGTATGGTAAAGGTTAAACCTTTAAACTGTAGCTACAAATATTTTTAGGGATATTTTAGGGATATCCCATGTTCCCATATTCAATATTGGTACATACATACATACATACATGTATATATATACATACATATATATATATATATATATATATATATATATATATATATATATGTATATATATATATATAAAGAAATATTTATT
>CM074961.1:16671599-16700058 GCA_037577455.1 Pangasius macronema
ATATATATATATAGATATATATATATATATATATATATATATATATATATATATATATATATATATATATATATATAAAGTAATATTTTTTACACCACTGCTAAAAGTGGGGGAGAAAGAAAAGGAAGAAAGAAAACAAAAAGTATAAAGAAATTTAATTTTCATTAAAAAGATGAGAAAAATATAGTTTAATTCAATTTGGCAGCAAAAGAGGAAAGAATATAAGGGAGAGAAAAAAAGGGGAAATTATTAAAGCCACTCCTAAGAGAGGGAGAGAGGGAGAGGGAGAAGAAAGGTAAGGAAATTGCTGTGGTATTATGAGAGGAATAAACCCATTCAGGATGTGTTGAATTTTCATTGGGAAAACAATGGTGATTGTTTTCCTGTACCAGCATGTTCAAGCTGTTTTATTCATTAATTAATGTCTTTATTTTTGACAAAACTCAAGATTTATTTACGTTTTGTGAACTTAATTGACTAACAGCATTCCCAGGAACTTGACACTGGACAAGTTATACCCGATAAAAATACTTCTGGTGGCCATTTTGGAGAATAGTTTATATATTAACCATCATCACCGTTAAACAGAGTGTTACAGCGAAGGTAGCGGTCAAGCCGCAGTACCCGGATGAGACGTCAGCCTCTGATTTGTCCAGACTTCCCGGAAGTGGGTTACAAATAGCACATTCAGTCGTAACTTCTTTTCATTTTTGAAAACTGTTTTTAAATGATGTGTTTCCAGCACAGAGGCTAATCCGCGAGCGAGTCGATTCACGGATCTGAGAAAGAGAGTTAACGGAGCTGAGTTTAGCTGGCGCTCCACCGGACGTGTTCGACTGTTTACGCTCCTTTTTGTCCCAGCGGTGTAGCCGTAGGAGCGACAGCTAGCCTGGTAGGGTCTGATGTTTATAATGTTCCATTAATGTGGCATGTAGCATTGACTGGTTTTATACAGAGTTGACGTTGCAATCAGATCGTGTGTTTTAATATTATTTCTATTTTAACATGAACATTTTGACTTATTTACTCTTGAATTTAATAATGTATTCTATAGATTTAAACCACAGCTGGAATTTTCTGAATTAAGTGACCTAGTGGTTGGGAAAGAGTTTCCAGTGGATTATAGTCTGTTTTTGCTGTCAAAAATATAACTGAAAGTAAATAACTGATCAAAGATTTTGATAATAGTATTATTATTATTATTATTATTATTATTATTATTATTATTATTAACAACAACAACAGTGACATCTGTTTGTACATGGCTCCAGTTTGTGTAGGGTTTTTTTTACACTTAAATATTTTACACTTATATCTCTGTAAGTCAGAAATGATCATCATACTGTACATGATTTAAAATTATTTTAAAATGATATTTCAGGTTGCCTGTAAATAATAGTTTCTTATATGAACCGACTAGATAAAGGAAGTTAGTATGGGAGCTTTTCCCTTTGATTTCTTTAAATGTTTAAGTCTTGTGGCTGTTGATGGGCTGCATCAGGTGTGGCAGATAACCAGATCATAACTAATCTTTTACGAATAAACCTTTACCTTTGCACACACGAAGACTATAGAAGCGAGTTTCCCTTTTTCTAGCTTTTCCCCAAATAAACAGGAGATCTCAGGAGTGCATTTGCTTCATTCTTGCTCATTTTCAAAAAAATGATTGGTTAAGTCCATTAAACATATTTAGCATTTTGGGCTTGGCCTGTTTTCATTTATTTATTTATTTATTTTGTGCCCTGGAGTGTATGTGACTCATCTTCTCTTTATAATGACATTATTATCAGTGCAGTGAGTCAGAATGAACATGTGATCTGTTGGCATTGATCTTTATCAGACACAGGCGGTGGTGTAAACTCTGGTGGTGTAAACTCTGGTGGTGTGAAATCATTTCAAGGGGATTTTACAGCTGAATGAGAGAATGTATGGTAAAGGTTAAACCTTTAAACTGAAGCTATAAATGAGCTGATATTGGACTAAGAAACTGTATACATATCGCCTCTGATTTCAAGTTTGTTCATTTTTGTTTGTTTCTTTATTCTTCCATGTTGGATCAGATTAGAATTTATTTGTTTGTTTGATTGATTGTTTTGATTGTTAATAACCCATCATCACCCTCTTTGGAGGACAATAAGGACTTTGTTTATATATATATATATATATATATATATAATTACACTATAAGTAATTAATTTTGTAGACTTTTAACACCACTACTAAAAGTTGGAGAGAAAGAAAAAGAAGAAAGAAAACAAAAATAATAATGAAATTTTATTCTCATAAAAAGAAGAGAAAAGAGAAAAATATAGTCAAATTCAATTTGGCAGCAAAAGAGGAGGGAAAAAAAAGGGGAAATTATTAAAGCCATTCTTAAGAGAGGGAGAGAGAGAGAGAAAGGAAAGGGAGAAAAATAAAAGACCAAAATGTTAAATTAAAAATAAATTAAATAACTTTGAAAAAGGAGAGAAAAGAGAGGAGAGGAAAAAAATTATGCAGGTGACATCCCAAACCCAACTGAACATGGGAGAATAAAATGTTGAAAAAAAAAACATGAGAAAAACAGTACTATGGGGAGGAAAATTCTAGACAGGGAAAAAATTATTGTGTTAAATGTAACTATATAACAAATAAAAAGAATTATGCCTTACCTTGATAAAAAAATAAAAAATATATTAGCATTTGCAGATTGCTGTGGTTTAAGAGGAATAAGACACTGGGATGTGTTGTTATAAATAAAATAAAATAAAATAATCATCTTTAAGGTCATAACAATCGTTGATTATCTATCTGTCTGTCTAATTATCTGTCTGATCTCTCTCTCTCTCTCTCTCTCTCTCTCTCTCTCTCTCTCTCTCTCTCTCTCTCTCCTTTATCCTAAGCCTTTGAGACATACTGAAGGGGGACGGAGGACAGGAGGACAGGTAGGCCATCCCGTCCTCATGTCCTTGTCCTTGTTTAGTGTGATATAAAGTGACTCTGTCTACACTGTGGTTTAATGCTGATTGAATGATTAGGATTAAATAAAATAAATCGATAGATGTATTTATTAATAAAGCACCCAGACCACCTGAAGCAGGCTGCACAGTAGTGAAGATGAAGGATAATGTGTGTAACGTGTAAATTTGGTGTCAGAGACAGACAGGAAGGAGGATGGACACGCAGCCTGAGCCGTATACACCGGTGCGCTGTCACTGGTTCTACAAGCAGACGGAGGACAAAAGAGACTCGTGGAAACCGTTCAGCAGCGAGGACTCGCAGAGACTGGAGGAGGCTCACACACACGGTCTGCGTGCACATTTATAATACAGCCGCATAGTGTGTGATGTGATGCAGTGGGTGTTCATTTCATAGGGTGGTTTTTCGTCTGTGTGTGTTTGTGTGTTAATGTGATTTAGGGTTTATTGTGCCTAAGTTATTACAGTGTATTTCAACACACTAATACACTCTACCACAATTACAGACACACACTCTCGAACTAACACACAATAATATACTCTAGTACACTCTAAAACACACTTACACACTAACACAATATTCTAATACACTCCATCACACACTAATACACATCAATACACACTAACACAGTAAAACACTCTAACATATTCTATTAAACACCAGTACACTCTAATACACACCAATGCACAAACACAGTAAGACACTCATATATGTATATATACACAACATATTCTATTAAACACCAGTACACACACTGATATACAAATACACACCAATACACTGTAATACATGGCAGCGCACACTGACGCACTAGTACGCTCTAATAAACACCACTACACTCTAGCACACATTAATGAGCTCTAACACACACTGGTAGTCTCTAACATATTCTATTAAACACTGATACACACTAGTACACTCTAATATACACCAGGACACACTAACACACACCAGTGCACTCTAGTACACTCTAATTCACACTAATATGCTTTAACACACACCAATACACACTAACACACTCTAATATGCTGTAAAAACACTCTAATATGCATTAGTACACTCTGACCCTCACCAACAGACATATACACACACATACACACACACACACACACACACACACACACACACAGACATACACCAGTACACCCTAACATATAACACACTGTAATACACTTTAAGACACACCAACTAACACACGCCAACACGTCAGATCCATTGATTCATTACTGTTACACTCTACTCCAACGTGTGTGTGTAGGTGGTGATGATGAGGTGGTGGTGGCCACAGAAGGCAGGCGTTATGATGTGAGATTAAAGGAGCGACGTCGTTGTGCCGTTTATTGGGATCAGGCTCCCTCTGAAGTGCGCAGATGTTCCTGGTTTCACAAAGGCAGCAAGGAGATGAACTTCACTCCCTACACCGAGGAGATCAGTGACCTTCTGGAGGTTAGAGTCTTTCTCCCTTATTCAGGTTGCTGCTGTGGCTTAGGCATGTGCTGACAATCGATTATACAATGTAACACCAGATTCTCAATCTTCATAAAGCAGCAGCTGTCCTCTACAAGTCTTTATATGGGACCAAATGTTTAAAAAAAAATTATGTCTTTCTCTGAGAAAGAAATTCCCATAACCCTGTAGAATTACCTGTATTTCTGCATTAATTACTCCTAAAATATGGTCCAGATAGACAAACACTTTCCTTCTAATCTAATGACTAAACCTTATGAAAGACATTGGTTAACAATCCACAGCCCAAGTAAAAGTATGTCAACTGGCGTAATTACAAACTTCACCAAACAACCTTCACCAAACACTTTCTGTAGCTGCTGATCAGGTTTGCACAACAGTTAGGAAGAATTGTACGGCATGATGCTACCTCCACCATGCTTCACAGTTTTTGGTGTGGACAGTGCATGTTCTGCAGAAATCCAGGAAACTTCAAAAACGTTTGCTCTTGGAACTGTCTGTTTCCAGAAGAACCTTTTCTTTTCTGCACTGATTAACAGTTTTATATATAAATAGATGTTTAAGCATCCCAATGGGAGTAGATACAAGTAAATACAATGTCATTATGATACATCTTGAAAAAGTTTACACACACACACACACACACGTGAGTTATAGCACATACATAAGTTTTTGGGAAGAAATTAATAAGCTCTTATCGGCATCTGAATTTTGCGTTTTTATTTTTGTACTGGAGCTGCAGAGCTGTTTTACTTGATCATTTTCTTCACTTTGACTTTGGTATTTTTCCCAAAACGTCTCCTTTCCCCTCACTTTATTTTTGTTCTACATGTTGTATTTTAATGTTTACGTCTGTGGGGTATATGTTAAAGCATACTTAGCCATATGTTAATTTGATAAATGAAATGTGCTATGGAAATAAAAACACATGGCCGGTGTTAAACAGGAGTACTACATGATCTCTGTGTCCCTCAACGAGTGGAAAAGAAACGTGGAGCTGCCGACGGGGGAAACGGTCATCCTTCACAGCCCACAGGTATTCTCACCATCTGTCGCATAAGGCACAGTGCCTCCTACAGGGCACCAAGCATATTACACTCTGCAGGCATTTGTTTTTTCAGTGTTTCCACTTGGGATAGCATTTTAATTGGAAAACCCACTTTAGTTTGTTGTCTGTGTGTTTTCCGCCAGCTGATGACCCAGCACCTGAACTTTTCCTTGGACCGTCCTCCATCTCCAAGCGAAAGAACCCAACCCAGAGCACTAAAGAGAGGAGTGGAGAGCATTTTGGTGGAAATCCCACAGGGTGATTGCACAACTCAGATAGCTATATACAGCCATGTGACTTGGTTTTGGATAATAAATATTTTTCTGTATTGAATGATAAATGGCTTGATGTGGTGTTACTGCCATAAAAACATGACTCAACAGCAAAAGGAACAGAAAACAAAAATCCAGATTCTGTGAACAGTCAAATCAGAAATGCCCGCAGCCTTACACATTCAGTCTCTTGGTGTTGCACAGTCTCCATTTGCATACTGGATTTTGAGACAATTTTTTGTACTTTGATCCTCTGCAAGCCCAAAATTATTTCCTCAAATGGATTTTGTCACAAAAACCATGTTGTATAAAGTTCTGGGTTACTTTAAAATATGTTATTTTTATTATTGTGCTAATTGGTGCTAATTGGTGCTAATTTATATTCACAGTTGCGTGTGTGTGTGTGTGTGTGTGTGTGTGTGTGTGTGTGTGTGTTGTGCAGGAGAACCAGACACTGTGGATCACCTGGTGTTCATGGTTCATGGCATTGGGCCGACATGTGATCTACGTTTAAGAGGAATCGTGCAGTGTGGTGAGACTGCACACACTTCACACACTTCACACAGAGATTTTCTTTCCATATTCCTCTTCCTATTTAATGTATGAAAATTCTGATTTTAATCCAATTTTAATGGATGAATGGGTTTTTGGTCTGTCATTCAGGCAGTCAGACAGTTAGTCCAATAGCTGGTTAGTTGTGCTGTTTTGACAGAGAGTCAGTCACTTGGTCAGTTGGAAGGTCAGACGTTTGGCCTTTTATTGTTGCTGTGATGTAGATAATTGAAGATGCTGAAATAAATGCATTTTTTTGGGAATACATAAAAAGTGGTGGAAAATGTACATACATAAAAGTGGTGGATGAAATATAATGTAATTTTACATTTAATAAAAATGCAAAGTCTACTGACCCCATAAGTGTAACCCTGTTTTTACAGCAGTGTTTGAGGTTTACTTTCTCTCTCTTTTCAGTAAACGAGTTCCGCAGCGCTGCCCTCGCTCTCACCAAAAGTCATTTCAGCTCCAGTGATGACAACAAAGCTGTCGGTCGAGTGGAGTTTCTGCCTGTTAACTGGCACAGAGTTCTACATGGAGAAACCACAGGGGTCGACAGGTTAAATACGGCTAAATATTTTGGTAAAATAGGGATTACAGAATACTTAATGCACAGGACTAACGAAGTCAGTGTCATGTGTTAGTTATCAAGAGGCAACAATAATTAGTTATAAAAAACAGGATGTTAACTCTGTTAGACTGAATAAAACACTTATTTGCAGAGATATCGAGCGGATCACATTGCCGAGCATCAGGGGCCTGCGCCAGTTCGCCAATGACACGGTGTTGGATCTGTTCTTCTACAACAGTGCCACCTACAGTCAGACCATTGTGGACACGGTAGCTTCAGGGATCAACCACCTATACAGCATCTTTCTCCAAAGAAACCCACAATTCACTGGAGCCGTGTCAGTGGCAGGACACAGCCTGGGTCTGTAAAGCAACTGTACACAACTACTTTACAAAACTAATTTACACAGCCTGGGTCTGTAAATTAACCTTATAAAACTACTTTACACAGCCTGGGTCTGTAAATTAACCTTATAAAACTACTTTACACAGCCTGGGTCTGAAAAGCAACCTTACACAACTACATTACACAACCTGGGTCTGTAAAACAAACTTGCACAGCTACTTTACAAAACTACTTTACACAGCCTGTGTCTGTAAAGCAACCTTACACAACTACTTTACAAAACTAATTTACACAGCATGGGTCTGTAAATCAACTTTACAAAACTAATTTACACAGCATGGGTCTGTANACTCTGTAAATCAGCCTTATAAAAATATTTTACACATGCTGAGTCTGTAAACCAAACTTTATACAGCTGCTTCACATAGCCTGAGTGTGTAAATCAGCTTTATACAGCTACTTTACACAGTTTGGGTCTTGTAAAACATCTCTAAAAAGCCTGAGTCTGTAAATCAACCTTAGCCTGAGTCTGTGCATCAAAGTCTGTTTTACAAAACGACTTTACACCACCTGGGTCTGTAAACCAATCTTATACAGTTACTTCAAGCAGCCTGAGTCTATAAACCAACTTTGCACAGCTACTTTACACAACCTGGGTCTGTAGATAACAGTAAAAGGATAACAGTGTATCACATGATAACAGTAAAATGTTGCCACCATTTAAGTTTGGTATGTGCTTCAGTGATTAAACTAAAAATAAAGATTCTTGTCCTCTTAGGTTCATTAATCCTCTTTGACCTCCTGACCAATCAGAAGACAGGAGCAGAAAGCACCACTGCAGCACAGGTTTGTTACATGTGCTTTATAACATTTATGAAGGGAGGGTTGGCATCAGTAGATGGTTGAGTTTGTTAAGATTGTGTTTTATTCGACTTTCCTTCATTGTAACACTTTTATTTCAATAATATTGTGTACCAGCCATGAGGGCAATGAAAGTTTAAAAATGTGACTGACAGAACTGAGGACTAATGTAATTTGTAATTCAGGATGGACAGCATGATGGAGACCTGGGCTCTTCCTCTGTGTCAGACTGCACTTCCTGTGAGAGTCTAGACGAGGCACTGATGAGCATCGGCATGGAGGAACATCTCAGAATCCTCCAGAAGGAACAAATGGACATGGAGTCTCTGGTGTGTTTTTTTTTTTTTCGACTCGAGTGCTTACACACTGTGTTTGGGCCACATTAATTATTCCTTTAAGCTTACACAAGACACAGGTTTTCTTAACAAAAATAAGGTAATCAATAGTTTGCGATTAAAAAGTTCGACGAGAGGAAGTAATAAAGTTAATATAAAAGTCAACATGATCTCTGACAGTTAGATGGGTTTGACATTCAAATGACTCTCGCCCTTGTTATTGAAGCTCCATCTGTGTTCGCCCATAGAGTAAAGGAAGTCAGGTTTCCAAACAGGTTTTCAAATTAATATGCTTTTTCTAAGGCCATGGCTTAATGCATTGTTGTTTTTTTTATTATGTTGAACATATCGTCCAGGTTATTTGTACAAGTAAGGAATACAAAAAAAAAAATCTACTATTGCACCCTTAATGTGTATGGAGTGTATACTCTTACCATCTAAATAAAATATATGCCGATAAGCAGTGAGATCCAGGTAGATTTAATAAATATTTAACGCAGGATCTGCCTAATATATTGCTTATTGATTCAAACTGTTGCAGATGCTGTGCTCTGAGAGCGACCTGAGAGATCTAGGAATCCCACTTGGCCCTTGCAAGAAGATTATGAACTGTGTGAAGAAATGGAAGGTATTAAATGCTGCATCTCTGGGGGCTTTTGAGATATTACCGTCTTCCTGTTTAGTTATCTTGGCTGTTAAATGAAAGTGTGCTCACTTTCTCATTTGGATTTAATACAGAAAAATCTAGACAAAAAAAACAATATTAAGTACTGATAAGGGAAGATGAAAAGTTACAGATTATGTTAGGAGAGGGACAACTCTGGGACAAATATATAGCTAGTATATATTGAGAATTATAGATTACATGTTATAGCCTGCTTTAAAGAAAAGAGTCAGCTACTAATAAAAATGTATACAAATTCTCCATTTATCCCTAATGTAGCCAAGACGTGTTTTAATGTCCAACATTCGCTTATTCAGCTTTGCGCTAGAGCGATGAGGCTAATCTCTCTAACAAAGAATAAAAGTCTCTCTCACCTAGAATCTGTTCCATAAATACGCGCCTCAAACCTCCTCCAGCTCTTCACTGATGCCACATGTGGTAACTTCCTTTAATCTATAACCATGAGCAAACCATGAGCAAACTTGACCTTGTATCTAAACCCTGTAATGTTATAGAGCAGCCATCTTGAGCAACAGGAATCATATTTTTTCCTTAGTGCAATCTGATATCATTTTGACTAGATGACAAGAGAAAGAGACGATTAATTCACGACACATCTTCTTAGTCATAACTCACATTAGCCCTCTGAGTTTTGACAGAATGCTGTGTGGCTATCCAGATATATTACTATCCGCTCTGAACTTAACTGTGTAAATTAGGTATACAATCTACCTGCTATTTAATACAGTCATTTCTTTTGTAATTATTTTTTTATAGATTTTATAGATAGACATTAATATTTTATAGATTGTGTAAGCTATATAATGGCATTGGAAGCGGGTGCACAAATATTTGAGCGTGTATTTAGGAAAACACATGCCTTTACCACCCTGAAGTTAATTATTTTCCCATAACTTTGCCCGCAAAGTGTTTTATTCCTTTTATACTACAGCAATGTACCAACAGTTATACTTTTTATGCCTCTGCCACTTATAGGAAATTAGCTTAGCAACCAGCAGATAAAATGAGCTGATTAGATTTTGAATTTGATATAATCTGAAATAGTCTTTTTTTTCAGTAGCTTCCTTCCTGTTTGAAGTATATTTTAAGGGTAATTTTGGCGTACAAATTAGTAACAAGAAGACCAGACTTCTTGATGGAGGAAGCCGTTGGCGTTGAGTTCGATTTGTTTATTTAGAAAAGGACCCAAGAACACAGCATATTTTAACATATTATTTAAAGTTACACTTAATGTTGCAGAACATAACTGTGAGTTAAGTTTGTTTCCTGTTATCACTGTAAGTTACAGTTTTACCCCTAACTGACTGCATGATTGTCTCCATACAGAAAGCCTCACCTTCAACACATACACACCTTTTTAGAATTTGTTTTTGTGGTGTGTAAGTTGAGACTATAGATATGATAAGATATTAGAATGAGCTCATTATGAAAGCCCTTGCAGCTGAAACTAGTGTCAGAGCTGCTCTTATAGAAAATTAATCAACGCTTTCTGCCCAGTCAGAATTGCGAAGTCAACAATGCAGTGATATAAGTAGAGTTCTTACAGTTGTACCAGTCACGGCACTAAAGCTAATTATACTGAAAATGATACGTAATACTAAATGATAGTACAAATATTAAAAAATGTACTTATAATAATCTTTTCATATAGCACATTTCCTACAGAATACATTTTTACAGTCACTCAACTGGTGAGAATTATATCTGACTTCCTGTCAGACAGCGTGGCGCTGCAGAGTGTTTGTCTGGAAGTTTGCACTGATGTGAGTCCATTGTCTTGGAGTGAGGTGTTTTTGTCCTGACCCTGATTTTCCCCTCACTGATCCAGCACAGATCTGTGGCCCATACCGGAACACATTCCTCTCACACGGATGACAGAAATTCTCCTGAAATTCAGAGTCTCATCCGAGAGAGTCGGCGTTTTTGGTCGAGGTAACTGATGGTCGTGAAGCTACACCCCTAACCTGTCCACGATTGTAATATGAACAATATCACTAACTTATAGTAAAGGTTAATGTGGAGATATTAATATTTCAACATGGTGAAAAAATTTCAAAAAGAGAGGTGATGATCCACAGAATTGGCCTATTGACTTTAATTCAGTTACAACAGTGATTGAAAACACCACATTACTGTTGTCTGAATAAGTTGTTTAATGCTGATTTACACACACACACACACACACACACACACACACACACACACTTGTACACAGGATTTACTTAGAGAGCCTGATATGACACTAGATGTTGTGCTTCACACTTTACAAACCCATTCCAAAGCCCTTTGTGTTATAAAATAAACATTATTTATCTCCCTCTTCCCCCCCTGCAGGTATCTATTAATTACCCACAGCTCAGCTTCCACCCCCAGGCCTTCTTTGCCTTCGGCTCTCCTATTGGAATGTTCCTGACCGTCCGAGGCCTGAAGAGAATCGACCCCAACTACAGCTTCCCCACCTGCAGCAGATTCTACAACATCTTCCATCCTGTGCGTCTGCTTCACTAAAACCAGCTCAGACCACGTTTATCATTAACCACATTTATCAATAATAATAATAATACTGTAAATAATGTACAGAAGATCGAGTAATGGCTTGATTGATAAAAGCGACACTTTCCAATTTCAGTTCAATTCAAAAATTTAAGTTCATTCAGGGATTTTTTTTTCACTAAAAATAGAAAAAATAATAAATAACTACTGATATAAATTTAAATTTTAAGCATAACTATATACAGGATGGTATTGTTGCACAAGGCTAAAACTCAGGCTATAAATGTTCCCTACTTGTTGCCTCGTTGCTCCCAAAGCAAACTTTTGGCTGATGGACTACATTTAGGCTAAGGAGGAAATTGTGTTTTATATTTGACTGAACTGCTTCTTTAATAAACACTAACAAATCGACTTAGTCTACGATTTTGTACGAGGAGTAAAACACATCAAACTAGGCCACCGCATGTCCTAGCTCGGGATGATTTTGCCTCCAGATGTGGAGGTAGCACCCATGCTATTGCCCCATCACAAGGGCAGAAAGAGGATGCACCTGGGTAAATTCTGCTACTTTATTAGCAAAGTGTTTTTATATATATATATATATGTGGGGGTTTGCGTGTGAGTTTGAGTGAGGATATGCATGTAAGTTTGTGTGAGTTTGTGTGTGAGTGTGATTGCTAATTCAATTTGAGAGCGAGTTCAGGTTTGACTGAGAGTGTGAGTATGAGTGTAAGTGTAAGTTATAGTGCGTGTCAGAGTATATGTTTGAGTGCAAGAGTGAGTTTTAGTGTGAGTTTGAGTGTAAGTCTGAGTGCGAGTGCGAGTTTGAGTGGCAGTTTGTGTGCGAGTGTGAGTGTGTTTGGGAGTTTGATTCTGAGTGTGAGATTAAGCGTGAGTGCGAGTGTGAGTTTGATTGGGAGCTTGATTCTGAGTGTGAGTTTGATTCTGAGTGTGAGATTAAGCGTGAGTGCGAGTGTGAGTTTGATTCTGAGTGCGAGTTTGATTCTGAGTGCGAGTGCGTTTGAGTGCAAGAGTATTAGAGTGGGTGTTAGAGTGCGAGTAAGAGTTTGCCAATCTCGTATTCAAACTCGCATTTAGACTCACATTCATACTCACATTCAAACACCACAAGACATGTCTCGACTTCCAAGGTCTGACACGCGTCGGCTCAGACCTGCTGGGGTCTTTACGGACAGTCTGGCAGAGTTTCTCCCAACTTCCTGCTCCGGCGCTGGCTGAAGGAAATGACATGGCTACAGCAATGTGCATAACCGAGGAAATGGAAAGTGAGTCATTAAATTCCACACTTTGTAACTGCTGTGTGTGTGTGTGTGTGTGTGTGTGTGTGTGTGTGTGTGTGTGTGTGTGTGTGTGTGTGTGACATTTACCTTGGGTTGGTTGGGTCGGTATTGTGGTATGCTTGTGATGCTATAAAAACAAACTATGAATTATTACTTAAATTCAAAATAAATAACCAAGCAAGATCCTGTTTAAAAAATTATGTTCCTCTTACCCCAAATGTAGTTATTCAACAATAACATGTTTAGTGTCTGAAGTTTGCTCCTTTAGTGTGCACTACAGCTAATGTAATTAACAAGTCCTGAAATATTAGAGCCACCAGTTTAGCCTTGGGCATGCTGTTTACATCATCAGACATCACATACTGCTGCTTTAATGAGCCATATTTCCATGTTTCAGCCTTACCACAGGAACAGGAGGAAAAAATGATCCAGGTGGGGAAGCTGAACGGTGGCCAGCGTATTGATTACGTCCTTCAAGAGAAACCAATCGAAAGCTTTAACGAATATCTGTTCGCTATTCAGAGTCACCTGTGCTACTGGTGAGAGAAACACAAAACACACACACAGACAACATCCATCACAATCAGCTGAGGCACAGAAAATACATTGTATGATCGCGTGTTCATATAACTATGAAAGTAAAAAAAACACTTTTCTTTTGCAGGGAGTCGGAGGACACTGCTCTGCTGGTTCTCAAGGAGATTTACGGGAATGGTGATTGCAAATCTCCTCAGCTGTAGAACTCCCACCCCATGGAGTTGTCTGTAATGATAATGTTATGTGTGATAATAACTTTGTACACAGCCAAAAATAAGCAACGCTCATTCTCCATGTTCAGGTTTACATACGTAACCTTTTAAAGATGCAGTTTGTAATTACACAGGCCTATAATAATTACTGCATTTCAAAGATGCTTGTGATTTGTAATATTGCCATGCACTGGCTAGTTTCTTCATTAGATAGATTGATGATGATACACTACCTGTATAAGAGTCAGGTGACAACAAGCGCACAAATTATTTAATTAACTAGTAGTGATTTAGAAACATACAGGAGTGCATTTAAATATAATGGCCAAGTTTGATTATTTGTGGTTACCTCAGATTTGTGCCACGTGCACAGCGAGGCCAGTAATCTGCTGATTGTTAGAGTTTCACGTGCCCAAACTGCGATTCAGGGCAGAGAGGAGTGAGACTGGTTAGATGTGAAAACCACTGTAATGGGCAGGAGGTGGATTTGAGATGCCTTCAATGGAACTGGTCATTTTTGACATTCAGCACATCACGCTTGCTAATGAAGTCATGAAAACATTGTTGCTAGGCAACTGGAAATCATGGATGGGGAGCATAAGCTAGCTAATAACTAGTTAACTCGGGGAAAAAAAAGGCAGTTAGCATTGACCGCTTGTCAAATTTCAGTTGACTCATCTGTATTAAGGCACGTTTTTTGTAATAATATTGTAATAATTTGTAATAATCAGCGTAATAGCCATGTTGTTAGCTAACTGTATAAATGTTTATACTGTTTCTTGATTAAAAACATATTTCTGTAAAAGTTTAAACTAACTAGCCAATACAGAAAGAAAAAGTTCGTAAGTAATGTGACATGACCTGACCTGATTGCATGCGAGCATCACACTGACTAGCTGACTAAGAATGAATTCTTATGAAATTTGTGCGGAAAGATTTTTTTCCTGGCCCTGTAGATTTACACAAACGTAATTCTTTTACAGATTTGCGATTTATAACCCTAGTACAATCTAGAAAAACTTGACAACATCTTAGCTGTGTGGCTAGTTTTTAGTCTCGAGGCATCTCAGAATCTTCTCCAACACGAGAACAGTTTTGCCAGTAAAACAACAGTTAATTCAGTGAACCTAGCCTGTGTCTCCGTTCCAAACGCTATAATTAACATTTATAACAACCTTATTTTCAGTCGTGTGTATTACCTGTGCATAACACGTAGACTCGGTCAAAGTTCGTATTCTAGATTTCGTATCGTAATTCAAAGTGTCTGTCAAATATGGTATAGTCATAACGTGTCTCAGGTCTGGAGACTCCGTCTGCTACCAAAAGCATTACACAGTACACCACTTTATGAATGTTTTATTTAGCACACAGTGGTTCTCCTGGGACTTTGTGCACTGCCTGTTTTAGGGTTTCTGTTGCTTTAACACACTTTTTATTACTTCATTGAGGCCTTAACTGTTGCTGGGGGTAAATCAGGGGTATGAGAAGACTGACTGAGCTCATGAAGGATTAATAATCTGATGAAGTGTGTCGGATGTGTTAAACCAACAGTAAATTCCATGCTGTGTCTGATATTGCTCCCTCAATCACTGTTTATTATGTAGATTGTTCTACATAGTGCACTATATATTAAAAAAAAAAAAAAAAGTCCCCCACGCCACCAGAATATCTTTGGTGGCATCCCTAAAAAAATATGGTTAACTGAAGTTAATTCTATACTTGTCTAATGTTAGCTGAGTTGAACATACTCACCTTCCATTTTAATAGGAACGTCCATACACCTCAAACACCTGTACTAACTCAGTAATCACTCTTTACAACCGTGGTGAGCAGAAAAGCATCTCAACATCCACAAAACATCAAACCTTGAGGTAGATGGACTGCAACAGCAGAAGAGCACATTGGGTTCCACTCCCATCAGCCAAGAACAGGAATCTGAGGCTGTCATGGGCACAGGCTCACCAAACTGGACAGATAAAGATTAGAATGTGAACTTTCATGTGAACATTATCTGAAGCTCTTGACTTGTATCTGCATGATTTTATTTTGTGCTGCTGCCGCCACGTTATTGGCTGATTAGAGAACTGCATGAATGTGCAGGTGTACAGGTGTTCCTAATAAAGTGGATAGTGTGTGTTCATCGATAGATTGTATTTCACATTAATGTACTCAAAACATTCTCCAGTTAATATCAGAGAGTTCAAGATCGTTAATCATTTAGGATTCAATTTGGTCCTTATGCAACAACTTTTAATTATATTTATATATGACGTTTGTCCAGGTTATATCTTGATGTGATTTTTTTTGTGCCACTTTGTGCAGAAGTAGTTTTAATTGATTGTAAAGGTTTATGCTGTGGGTAATTACATAGTTAACTATTCAAGGAATATAATTCTCCACTGAGTATTTAGACACCACTACAAATTAGCTGTGATTCAAATAGTGCACTATATGGTACACAGGAAACAAATTCAGGCACATACAGGGTTTTTTGTGCTGTAACACATCTGATTCAGTTCATCAGTTCATTAACACACTCTTCATTATGTAAACCATGTGTGTTAGAGAACAGCAGGACTGAAACAGGATGAGGAATTTCATTATTTCATACACTACTGAAATATTCTTATTAATTTATTACATATTTAACCATTCTATTTCATCACCGGATTGCAGTTTACATATTAATGTTTTGTTATAATAAATATTGTGTCAATGTATTCTAATAAATATTTTATACACCTAAAGTGTCTGAATGTCTCCAATACTTCCTGACAATGTGGTACACATGTATAGAAGCGTTTCTGCTAGTGTTGTGGTACTCGAAACCGGTCTTCGTCTTGAGACCACCAATCAATGGTCTCGGCTTTGTCATAAACTCAGGTAAAATTTTGCTCAGTCTCCGCCTGTGAAGATACGAATATTTTTTTTAAAACCACCCAAAACCATAACATAATTTCCATGAAATTTGTAATGTTCCCATTAAAGTACAAAATATAAATATCTATTTCTGCATGCAGAGTTATATAGCACCTACTGTATAAATGTCAGGTGACTATGCTTCAGAATACTTCATCTTCTTATGTTCAAAATAATATAGCACAAGCAGTTGTAATGCATAGCTGTATTTGGTTTCAGAAAGTTGTATAAGCTAAAACAATTTCAAGTTTTTAACACATTTTACCTGCTTTGTGCTTAAATCGAAGGAAATATGCTTTAATTTGCAAAGCTTTAACATGTGCTGTACTGCTTCCTGTTGCATAAAAAAATCTTTTGTATAACTATCAATTATACAAATGTGTGCTTTATGTAGCAATGATATAAAATAGGATTACACTGCAGCACTTGCTAGAAGAATGGGCTATGCTTAACATTTCCTATGTATGTCCTGTATACTTATTTCTACAAAATGATAATACCAAAGCAGATAACCTTGTTAAAAAATCCTGAAGGATTCCAGTAAGAAACTTGTACAGGATTCTAATCATAATTTCTATCATATTTTGGAACCATTCCTATAAGATTCCTATAGAAATTGTCTTATAGGACAAGACATAAACATCCTGTAGGACCACTTCTACAGGATTTTTTAATGGGATCCATTCAGGTTCATATTCAGGTCTACTGGAATACAATGTGATATTTTAAGAGTCCTAAAGCTACACTTTTCCACTGTAATTTTTTTTACTAAACAATTAGCACTTTTTTGACTGTGTCTTGCAGTTTGATCGAACTCACCTCAATGTGGACATTGTACAGAGAATATCAACGTATGTTGCACACTGGTCAACCTGCAGTAACATCATAAACAACATGAGGTGATCGGAAAACAAATAAGAAAGAGCCAACAAAATGTACCTATTTAATTACTAATGCTACGTTCGAAATAGCATACCACCAAACTCTTCTTAACATTTCTACCATATAGTGTTATTTTGAAAATAGCATTATTGCACCAGTTATTCAGGTACTGATAATGATGAGATGATGAACATAAATGACAAATCAACAAATGCATATTGTTCTATTTTTTAATTTTCATTACTTTATTTTCATTAGTGTTTTATTTATGTTAGCCTTTCTACTTTCATTACATTAATTACTTTTTTTTTTTTTAACTTGTGGTGTTGGTCTCATCATGGACTCGGCCATGTGTGGTGATGGTCTCGTCATGGACTCGGCCATGTGTGGTGATGGTGTTGGTCTCGTCATGGACTTGGCCATGTGTGGTGTGGTGTTGGTCTTGTCATGGACTCGGCCATGTGTGGTGTGGTGTTGGTCTCGTCATGGACTCGGCCATGTGTAGTGATGGTCTCGTCATGGACTCAGCCATGTGTAGTGATGGTGTTGGTCTCGTCATGGACTCAGCCATGTGTGGTGTTAGTCTCGTCATGGACTCAGCCATGTGTGGTGTTAGTCTCGTCATGGACTCGGCCATGTGTGGTGTTGGTCTTGTCATGGTCTTGCCCTCTATCATACTCAGTCTTGACTCAGACTCAACTGGTTATGGTCTTGGTCTTGAACCCAATACTATTTTTTGCATATATACATAATCTTTTATATACTCTTATTTCAATGATAGACCTTTATAACTAGCTCTTAATGTATTTTTAAAGATTAAAGTTTTTCTTGCCATTGTCTTTAAATTTGTACTGTAAAATATAATGTGTTTAAAACAACTTTTTTTTGCATACAAATTGTTTTCGAAGACGTAAAAAAAACTACATTTCCCATACACCGTAGCTAGCATTAGCAAGAGGCTTCGCTAATTAACTAGCCGGATAGCTCGCTATGATGTAGCTTAACGACGTTTAGGAGTTTAGACTGAAAAATACAGAAAATGTTATATTCAGTAAAGTTTTCGTGCTTTTTTAAAAAAAATATATATATATTTTACTTAGCTAGCTAGCTAGCTAGCATGTGAAAAAGAGTACGGCCACAATGCCCGGATGAGGCGGTGAGCTCTGATTGGTTGAAACGTCTACTGCGAAATTGACAAGGCAATTTTTTTCACTGTTTATATATGTCTGGATTTCTTTCGTAAAATTAATAAATAAATGTTTGATAGGTGGGAAATAAAGAATTAAACCGCACAAGCTAATCTGAGAAGATGAGATCATGAAATGAACCAGATTGCTGTAAAAGATAAATCTGTAGCACATTCATTCATTCCATTAAAAAAAAAAAAAAGTTCCTGAGTAAACAGACCAGTGATGGCGCAGTTCCACACTGTGCATTTAAAACCCTCCTTTTCCTCTCCTCCATCTGCCTTCCTCCTGAACTCACTGAAAGTTTCTCCCTCATTGAGGCTCAAGCCGGACACTTAAAACCTTTAACAGCAGGAATAAACACTCTTATTAGTTTTTTTTCTTCTTTTTTTTTCTGGACAAATCCACAACCTCTTGTGTCCAATCACCGGCTCGCAATCAGAGGTGAGTGAACAAACCTCTCCCAGATGTTCACAGTGTACCTTTAGTGCACATATTCCTACAGAATCTCTAACACTTTTAAAGCTTTACATATTAAAATAGTCATCATTGTACCTTCGGTTTTATGCTCATGTTAGTCTATCCAGGGAGTCTGAACAGCTGAAACGATACTAGATTAGGAAGATAGAAACGCGATACTGATCCTGATACCAAATATATCACAATTTCCGATATCATGACAAGACTTCTCATCTTATCAACTCACTTTATATTTAGATTTTTGTGTACATGATTGTTTCTAGGACTGAAGCTCACATGCATTACTGAATAAAACTCTTCACCTGTGTATTTTAGAGATGTTAATGGTTCTGTTTTAAACTGTGCAATCTCAGGGGTCCTTTAAGATTATAACTTGTCATACTTTATGAGATGATCTCAATAAAATCCTGGTTAAATTGTGTAACAGACTGAGAGATGGCACTTTTACCGTGCCAGATTATATGATAAAGATCCTCTAAAGATAGACCTGTGATTAAAGAAAATGACTGTTCTGCTTACACCATCGATCAGCGCAATCTGAGCTTGTGTAGAAAGTGAACATGAACAGAGACATTTTTTTAAAGTGAGGTATCTCTGAGGATATTTTTTTGTCCATTACTGTGTTTCATTTGTTTCATTATTGCCACTACTGTGTCTGTCCTATGAGTTTTGTCCAGTTCTATGCCGTCCTTTTATTGGTTTGGCTTTTAGATTGGTTTCCTCTTATTGGCTTTTAGATTAGCACTTTGTTGTTGGCTGTGTTTGGACACAAGTACTAATTGGTTCTGGCGATCTCAACTGACCACCGAAGATTTGTTTTAGGATGTGCGATTTTAGTCTTTGACCACAAAACCAGGTTGAGGATCGTACAGTGTGAGCCTGGCTGTTAGCATGGACAATGATCCCCACTGGGTTTGGCATCATTTTTCATAAAACCATATGTCAGGAGTCATCAGCTGGTGGACCGCTGTCTGGATGTGAGCCCAGGAAAGTATTTGATATCTGATCTGATAGTTTGTTTATTAAAAAAAAAGTTGACAAAAGTTGAAAACAGAAGGTTTAAAGATGAATGCAAAGGCAAATGTGTTTATTCTGCTTGAAAATAGACATCTCATCATCTATGGTGTATGGCTTTAGGCAAAAGTAGTAACATGAAACGCCAGAACAAGACAAAACATAATCATATCAGATTGTCTTATTATAGCTGTAAACTAATCAGTAATGGTTCAACGTTGAATGGTGACAGCAGTTACCTTTTAGTCATATAAGCTGCTTATCTGGACCTTTGTGAATTGTACATTTTATGTAACTGGACCTTTATAAATTTGAGTTAAGTACCCTGAATTAGGTTAACATAAGCTGCTGTTTTAACCTAATTTCAGTTCTAGACACAAAATGCATTATCCAGCTAATTCAAAGGTGCGTTACATAAAAATAATCCATAAGGCTGTTGCTAAATACTCTACATCAGTGTTGCCAGGTATGCAGCATTTCAGTGCAATTGGGATTTTTTTGGTTGAGTGTTGGTCACTTTCTATACATTAGATGAAGTATATTTATATATGAAAACATGCGCCAGTGACAGTAAAGACATGAAAGTACTAAATGTGTTGAACTAGTACTGAACTTCGATCCCCTATGCAATGCTTTAATAGATTAATACCTGTACTCGCATGTACTCCACTTCTCCCCTGCTCTACTTTATGAATGCTGTGTTCCCTGGTTTGTATGTTGTGTCTGACATGGCTTCTGTTCTTCATGTCTGAAAGCTCGAGACATCGCTGCTGTAATTTATGGAGTCCGAAAATGCTTTTACCTTTTGAGGAAAAATTAGCCTCTGTGTCCGAGCCTGAGACAGATCCGTGTGGGAATGGTTTAGTTTATATAAACTTACAGCAACCCAGACACAGAGTTTACATCATGTTCTTTTTTAGCGGAGAGGAAATTCCTAGTACAGGCGATGATGTGCCAGTATCCAATTATACAATATACAACACTATTCAACACGCAATATTGTTATTGTGGGAAGACTGACACAAAGGTGCTTTATTTTGGGCACATGTGTAGGAGCATTCATCTTGAAGAGGGACGTTTCCTTTCTGTTGAGTGGAGAGAGTTTGGAGAATGTGATAATAATAATAATAATAATAATAATAATAATAATAATAATAATAATGTAGACAGAAGTCTGATTTTGCTGTGACTGAGCCGTGAATAAATTAAGCAAGCTAACATAGCACAACTTGAAATACTTATTTTCTTAAACACAGTATAATAATAATATTTTAACCTTGAGAAGAGGGTTAAGCAATAATTGTCATGCCACATGTCATACTCGTACTCTTTTACCTTTAACTTTATTTGATTAACCCAGGGTGTATTTAGTAACTTCGGCTGAGTTAATAAACTGGATGGATTTAGGCTTTGATTTAGACTACCTTCTTAACTTAAACTGTACTGTAAATTTGAAATTAAAGGTGCAATATGAATAAAATTAAACTTATTTTTTATTCATGTTCAAGGGTTTGTGTAGCTCTTCCCCCTAATGGAGAGTCAATCCTAACATTTGTGCTGAGTTAAATATAAGCCGGAGGGTGCTCATGCTAATCTCACAAATCTCTCAAATCCTCGCCTGAGGGAGCGAGAAACATTCCTGTGATCATTACGCCACACACTGATCAGAGCTAGAGAAAGGTTGAGAGAGGTAAACACCACCACAAGTCTCCTCTTTACTGCTTTGCTCTGTAACTGTGGTTCTGAGAAGATTTCACCTCAGCGGCTCACTCTTGTGCTATTTGCGTGGCAAGTCTTTGTTGCTATTTCAGCATTGATGTTCAGTTAGCAGCCAATGCTATGTGTCATTTTCATGTCATATAGAGTCGTATTTTAGTGATTTATCAACACATCTGAGGGAAACATTCATATTCTGTGTTATTTTCACTGTTACTCTACCTTTACATTGTGAGAATAAAAGACTTAATGGCTTAAAGACTTAGCATGCTAGCTAGCTAAATCATTAGCCTCAGTTACTAGCTAGCATATTCTCGACAAATTTATTTCCATTTGAACTGCTGAATGGACTCTCCAAATGTTTCTTAAAAGTGACATTCCAAAAAGCCTTCAAAGCAACACACGCACACACACTATTCCATTCAGGTTTTCTTGTATATGTATATATTTAAAATTCCCTTGAGTTTGAGAGCCATTTTGACCTTTGATCTCTCTCTCAAAAGCCCTCACTGTACGCCCACTCTCGAAACGCTCTCATTTACATGGCTTCCTCCTTGAAAGCCTCAAACACAGACGCTATTGAGAAGTTCTGCCAAATTCCTGTGAGATCTGAGTATAAAATCTTGCATGTGCATTGCATCATTTAGCATTTTTTGTTGCTTGGTGCTGGTAGGACATTGTGTTCAGAAGGTTTGAACTATTCAGTGCACTTTTATTACGTAGTGCACTATAAGGAACAGAGTGTGTGAGGGATTTGTCAGTCCACTGTGGGCGTGTCTCAAACCACACACACTCTGCTCCCTGTGTCATCACCAAATGCTACAGTGCACTGTGGTATTTTGTAAGTGCACTGCATATGATTCACTAAGTTTTTGTGCTTCGGGAACAAAATAATGCACAATATACACTCACCGACCACTTTAATAGGAACCCTGTTCATTCATGCAATTATACAATCAGCCAATCACATGGCAGCAGCCTCTGATTCCTGTTCTTGTATCCCATCCATCTTAAGGTTTGGCATGTTGTGTGTTCTGAGATGCTTTTCTGCTCGCCACAGATGTAAAGAGTGATTATTTGAGTTACCGTAGCATTCCTGTCAGCTTAAATCAGTCTAGACATTCTCCTGACCTCTTGGACATTCTCCTGTCTCTCTCATTAACAAGGTTTCCGCTTGCAGAGCTGCCACTAACTGGAGATTTTTTGTTTTTCATTCCATTCTGTGTAGTCTCTAGACTATTGTGCATGAAAATCCAAGTTTCTGAAATACACAAACCAGCTCATCTGGCACTAACAGGCATACAAGTCAGCGAGATCACATTTTCCCCATTCTGATGTTTGATGTGACCATTAGCTGCAGCTCTTGAGCTGTATCTGCACGACTNTGGATCAATGTGCACGTGTACAGTGAATCGTGTTAAAGTTATATCTGTAACTGCTGTGTTTTTGTTAACCCTCAGCAAAAAATGCGTACATGCAATGGAAATGTAAAGTGGGCGTGGCTAGATTTAGTAGCATTAGTATAACTTTTTTACACCTAACCTCACAGGTGTGCTTTAAGACAGCCCAGTTAGCATTAAGGGACAGCCTGCATTTTCCCACCGTCATCTGGACTACATGCCGCTATGGAATAACGGCAGTGACCTCATCCGAATCCAGCTGCCTGAACACAGCTGTAACTCCACCCTGATGAGAACCAGAACTTACCGTCAGTCCACTTTCAGGCCAAAATGAAAACTCTAATGTGTTAGCTTTAGATTTAATTTATTGCTTTTGGATCACTTATTGGCCTTATTTTTAAACACTATGACAATCTTAAACAAGTGAGTCACTTTTGAACCACACTGTAGCTGAACAGCTGGATTTTGACTAAAACCTGATGATTTTGAGGGGGTGAGTTTGCATGTTTTGGCCTTTATGAAACCCAAACCTATTTTTACCATGTGGGAGAGCCTCTCTACCTCCTACACCAAGACTTCCTGTCATGTAAAAATACTTAGAGGTGGCCTGTGGCTTCACTTTGGCATTTCCTAAACATATCTTCATTAGGAGGCTAATTCAGGAAAGTGTAGTTCCTTTTTGAAATGTTTCACTCTTCTGTAGACGTGACACAACAGGGATGCAAAAATTAGCCTGTTACAGTCATCAGTGATTCTCTGGATTTCTCACGGTTTCTCTAGGTGGCTAATTTTGGAGTTCCTGGAAGCTCTTCTTTTCCGAGACCATGTTTTTTTTTGTTTGTTTTTTTAAGTGGCAGGCTGTGCAGTTTGGGTTGAGTCCTTCACCATGGTTTGTGCTGCAAGGGGAAAAAAAGAAATCTAATAAATCAAAGTTTGGACATTTCAGAGTCTACATCAAAGTTGTAAACATATTTCATTTCATTGAGCATATTTCATTATGTCCTCAAATATTGTTTTTAACTTTATTTGTATGTATTACCTATTATTATACTAGTTATTTACTATTGCATGGGTGCAATTTTGATAAAGAATAAATAAATAGTTTTTCTAAAGAATTAGAGGTCTATGGAAGGTCTCTCTCGAGATGTTCAAATAATTTAAATGTTACAGGAAAGTTCGTGAAATGTTCTCTGAACAATGTTTCCATAAATAAAACTTTCCTGGAAAACCAAATGGGAACCAAATTGTTTCAGGAACCAAAAACAAACATTCCCAAAACATTACTGGAACCAGTAATAGTTAGCTGTGTAAATAAATAAAAACCTTATTTGAACAGTGACACACTCTGAAAGACTTTGGAAAAGATACACTTCCATTCTAACTATTGTTTCTAATCACACCAGCTTTTAAACACTTCCCAGAATCACAGAATAATGGGATGCTTTGGAATTCTTCACTCTAAACTTAATACTAAAATTGTTTACGTAGAGGTGTGCATTTGCTTCTCAGCACACACACACATTACACAGTTGATTGCACTTGTGTGTGAGAGCTTCAGGACTCAATTTATTTCACTTTCACTGTTTTAACACTAGAGGACAGCCTACACACACACACACACACACACACACACACACACACACACACACACACACTAAAAGATATGTACATTAGAAGCTTGGCCACTGAAAATCTCCCTGATCATCTCATTTAATAACTATTCAATTAAACTGTGTAGAATAATAATTATTTAATATTTTTTCCCTGCCCAGGAAACTGGTCAGGAATATCTCTAAATCAGGAATATCTCTAAATCAGGAATATCTCTAAATCTTTGCTCTCATTAAAAAAGCCAGCATATAGGATTATACACTAATATGCTAGTTGAAAACACTAATGTTCTGCTATCTGTATTAATGCTAGCCTAATATTATTAGCTAGAGATTGATGAGAGGTGAATGGGATTTCAGTATCAGGCTCTGGATTTGCATCGTCATGTTCTCAGACCTGAGAAATAAAAGTGAAATGGTGTGTGTGTGTATTGGTGTGTATGTGTCTGTGTGTGAGTACAGTTCTGAATACTGTACACTGTGTTGTAGCTTCACTGATGCAGGGAAGTGTAAATACAGAAACACAGTGTGCACTGAGAGTGAAAGTGCTGCAGGCTAAAAATGTGACAACCATGTGAGGAGTTTTCTCTCTCTCTCTCTCTCTCCCTCTCTCTCTCTCTCTCTCTCTCTCTCTCTCTCTCTCTGTAGATACTGATAGCTGTTATTCAGCGTTCTTGTCTTTCTTGATGAAGTGCAGCGTCACATTGCTGAAGCTGTTAATTTAATTCAGCAGTGAAACAGTAGCATCATCCGTTTTTAAATCAAGTGCAGGCTCTCTGCAGGTTCTTATTATATAAATCAGAAATTACATTATTCAAAAATAAAGTCATGAATACACTCAACTTGTCAAAATCATGACAGTCGGAAAGACACGATTGTATTAAAAAAAACATTATACCCAAATATTAAAGGTGCAATAGGATCATCTAGTTGTTATAAGGTGAACTAGAAAAAACACTGGAATGATCTGTTTGCTTACTGACCACACCTCTCATCCGTGCCTGTTTACACAAAGACCCATCTCCTAGTATCTGCAGTGGCAATGGTAGTTTGGTAGCTAGCTAAAGTTCATTTATCTCAATCTACTTGGCCAGCTTGGTAGCTGAGAGAAGAATTTGAATTATATACACGTGTTTATTTGAATTATATACACATTACATTAAAAAAATTCTGTTGTGTTTATTAAATGTACATTTTTGGTAATTGTATATTCAGAATTACAGGTTACGGTTCTGAGAATAAAAAAAAAAAACAGAACACTAATTACAAATTCAACCCTCAGAAATAAAGAAAAGTAGGCGCTTTATGAGTGGTCAAAAAAAAACAAGAAGCTTTTATGTTCTACTCAAGTAGAGTTTTCTACAGTGTTCTTAAACACTCGACCCAGCGTAACTGTTTAAATAACATTCCAGCCAGTTAAGCTGTGATGATTGTTATCTGGCTACCAGCCAAAGTTAGCTGCTTATTAGGAATTTAGCTATTTCTGTAGAAGTTTAGATGCATTTACCTGATTTCGGTTCATATCTTCCATTTTAACTCTACATAACTCTACTCCACGTCTCCTCACTTCACTTCATGGACGTGAGCGTGGCAGATGACTGTGACTGGCGTTATAACTTTAAATGAGTTCGACTGCTCTGAAAGCATCTACTTTTTCCTGGGAATCCTAGATGATTGACCTTTAACCTAATTACATAAAATCTGTATTATTGAGTTTTGAATTTTTTTGTATCTGTATTTAGAGTTCTGAATTTTTTAAAATATTAAAACTGTAACCCATAATTGTAATTTTGAATTATATATTTTTAAAACATTAGCAAAATGTAGATTTTTGTTTAATGTGATTGAATTTTATTTAATGTGAATTGAATTGAATTGAAATTCATATTTAAATACTTTTATCAGTTTCCCAGCTCTATAGTTATGACAAAGTTAGGAATAAACAGCTAAGAAATACAGGCACACAAAATAACTTGCTGATTTGTTGCTGAAGTCATTGATTATAAAATTAAATTAATGATCGCATGACCTATCAAGGAGAAAGGTTGCCAAGTCCAACTTCATTAGGTTTCTCTCTCTTGGAAAAGCGGTTCCCAGGTTTCCTGTTGTACTTTTTTTGGGGTCATTAAACTTTTGTATAGCAGATTGTGTTCTCCCCCCATAACAATAGGTATCTTCTGGTTCTGGTCATTTAGCACTGGATTGTGGTGTAGTTTTGCTAAGCAGTAAAGATAAGGGTGTGTCTATAATATAACTGAGAGAAGGGGTGTAAAGACAAACAAATCCAGCACAGAACTGCTGGAACTGTTTTTTCAGGTGCTTTTTTTCTCTCAGGCCTAAAGGACACTTGAAAGAATGATCACATTATTTCAACAAATGGAGTTAGGGAATAACTGAAGTTTAGAAGACAGATCATGGCTGAAGCTCCACATTCTTCCTTGTTGACTTCCTATAAATTCCCTTCTCTCACTTTCTCCACTTGTGACAGAGTTTCCAGACCCACCACCTCCCCGTGTCCTTCCTACCATTCAACAACTACCCAAGAGTCTTTACTGGAGTGGCTGTGTGCAAAGCAGAAGTCACTCAGAACTCTAGCACAAGTTCTCAAACGTTCCTCCAACTTCTCACACTTCCACAATGGAACATTGCTCTCGCAAATTATGTTTCATTTGCATGAAAAATTAGATTCAATTTATTTCAGTTTACAGAAACTCTGTTGTTCTTGATCTGTGCCTCTGAGGTATGAATTAGGGCTCATGGCTTCTCTTTACACTAATGACACACAGCTTTGCTCTACTGACCTCCCAAGTTATTCAGAAGATATCTGACTGTCCTTCTGACATCTCTTCCTGGATGAAGACCCATCTTATAAAACTCAAAGTTGACAGAGCTGATTGGTTCATAAGAAAATCTGCCTTTTAGGGAACCAATCAAATACTTACTTAGCAGGAAAATGTGTAACAGCCTAGGATTACAGAGCATGTCATATTATAGGCAAATTAAGCCAGATTTCAGTAGCGAGCAGATATTTTATTCAATGTGAGGACATAAGAAAGGGCGAGTTATGAAGACTAAGGAACTGTACTGTTCCTCAGATGACAGGTTCAGGATTTGGAAGTCAAAGTTGTGTGTGTGTGTGTGTGTGTGTGTGTGTGTGTGTGTGTGAGTGATACACTAAGAGTAAACACTCAGGTTTTATGATCCACGCCCAGAAAGACTGATGAAACAGGTTTGTCCAGAGAAGTGATGAAGTCATAGAGGAAACAAGACTTTACATGAGCCAGGGGGGCACTGATTATCTATGTGCTTCTATGTGTTGAGCTGAGATCTCAGACAAACCAACATGGCACGTATATTTACGAATATTTGTGTATAATTTTCCAGTTTTAGAGAGGATGACATTAAATGCTTCCAGATATGACACAAGAGAATGAAATGGTTCTGACAGTGAAGCATAACCTGTTCTGACCTGTCACCATTTCCATCAGTGAATAGAATAGAATAGAATAATGTATTATTGTATAGAACAGAATTATTCACCAATCAGCCATAACATTAAAACCACCTGCCTAATATTGTGTAGGTCCCCCTTGTGCCACCAAAACAGCTCTGAC
>CM074961.1:16700158-16721315 GCA_037577455.1 Pangasius macronema
TAAGCCAGATTTCAGTAGCGAGCAGATATTTTATTCAATGTGAGGACATAAGAAAGGGCGAGTTATGAAGACTAAGGTTTGAATTATAGCAGCATAATTAAGGCTTGTATCTTTTGTTATCTTTTCTTGTTATTGTTTAAAGTCTAGGCATGTCTTGTTACTAATTATAGGAATATTGTGATATTGCTGTCACTAGCAAAGCAGTGTCTTAGTTCTGCACATGGGTTTTGTGAAATACACGCACTGCTTTTGGGTCGAGGCTGAATGGAAAAGGTCAAATTCGAGTCATGAGGAAAGATCCGTTCCTAAGATGACAGGTTCAGGATTTGGAAGTCAAAGTTGTGTGTGTGTGTGTGTGTGTGTGTGAGTGTGTGTGATACACTAAGAGTAAACACTCAGGTTTTATGATCCACGCCCAGAAAGACAGGTTTGTCCAGAGAAGTCATGAAGTCATAGAGGAAACAAGACTTTACATGAGCCAGAGGTGCACTGATTATCTATGTGCTTCTATGTGTTGAGCTGAGATCTCAGACAAACCAGGAATCAGCCAAACCAATATGGCACGTATATTTACCAATATTTGTGTATAATTTTCCAGTTTTAGAGAGGATGACATTAAATTAATTTTGAAGAAGTACTTACAACCTGGTTACCTGTGTGTGTGTGTGTGTGTGTGTGTGTGTGTGTGTGTGTGTGTGTGTATATGTGTGTGTGGTATATGTATATATATGTATATGTATATGTATATATATGTGGTTCTATATATATATCATATATATTATATATATATGATAGTGTAACAAGATATATTATACTATAGCATAGCATAGAATAGTATACTATTGTGTAGAACAGAAGTGTGTAGTAATGAATGGTATAGAGCACAACATAGTATAGTATAATATAATAGTATATAGTGTAGTGTAAATAGAATAGTATGATGTAGGATGATATATTATAACGTAGAATAGAATAGTACCAGATAGGATAGCATATTGTAATATTGTATAGAATAGTGTAGTGCAATATATTTTATGAAATGCATGGGATAATACAGAAAAAGATAGCATACAATAGTGTAATATAGTATGTATAGTATAGTATAGTATAGTATAGTACAGTATAGTATAGCATTAATTATAAACTGTTTTAAATGTCGCTTTCAGGGTGTGTCCTCACATCTTGAAACCTGATATAGTTATACTCTTAACATTGTCATATTCCACTATAGATAATGAAATATTCTCCTGAAATCTGATTTTAAAAGCTGATGTTACAGTGGTGTTAGAGGAGAGGAAGTGATGTGTCTACATTGTTCTGAAAGAAGTACTGAAGCTCTGTAGTTGAAGCTCAGATGGGAGAGAAATGATCTAATCTTCTACGTGCTGCTTTTTCAGTGCTTTTCATCTCATCCAGACCCAAAAACAGTAACAGCTAATGGGCTCTGACCTACATTCGACACTCTCAGGAGAAATCAGCTTTTCTGATGTTCATCATCATTTGACCTCGGTCATGTGACTGTCAGGCGTCTGTGTTTATTCAAACCAGAATCTGATTGGTTTAGACTGGTGATAAGTTTTAATTTAGTTTTTGCAGTTAGTTAAGCTTGTTAGAAAAAGACTCCTCTTGCAGCGGAGTGTGAAGGTGTGTGTGTGTGTGTGTGTGTGTGTGTGTGTGTGTGTGTGTGTGTGTACTGGAGTTATGAGGCTAATAAAGCCAATAATTAATGGAAAATCTCTCTCAGCTAAAATCTTTTCTGTAAATGTCTGCCTTAAAACTACATCCAGTTCTTCAACAATATCACATAGACTTGCTGAGATAGCGTCATTTATCTTTAACTGGAAACTAAATTTCGCAATGTGTCTGAATGTTGTAATGTTATTGTGGCCCCACGTTTAAAAGTGTGAAGGTGGAATTGTACCAGAAAGTGATGCAGATGGTAATATACAGGACAGGGCAGAAGTCCTAACATCATCCATTTTTTGTACAGATTTTGCCTTGCATATTTATTTTATGTGTTCTATAAATGAGGTTCCCAAGCATTCCTTCTCCCAAAAATGAAATATTACAGATAAATGTCTGTATGTCTTTAAAGAAAATTTAGCATTATTGTATTATTGCAGTTATAGGAAAATAATCAATAGTGGGGCGATGTCATGCAGCATGATACAAACCCTTAAGTTGATTATTGTTATATAAAAGCATACCTGAAGTGTTTAATTCCTCTTGTACAGCAGCGATTTGCCAGTAATGGTAACTAAGGAATGACTCAACATACTTTTTATCCATTTATAGTTACATTTATAGAAAATAAACACATTCTGACCAAAAAGATTTGAGAAGTTGACACTGTTGTGGTTCAGATAAAATACAATGGATACTTTATCTGCAGAAACAGAAGCAAGTGCAACAGCCAGCTTCCTGAAGAACCATGTCAGTTTCTCCCAAAGGCTTCGAAAAACACAAGCAAATTTAATCAAATGCCCTTATAAACCTGCACAACAGTGTTCCTGAGGGAAATGATGCAGCATTAAAGCTTTATAGAATCGTCACACTAAATATTGATTTGGTTTAGTAGATAGTCGTCATTTTTTTTACAAGTAGGAATGTTTTTATTTCTAAAGACAGCTTTGCCATATAGAATTGCTATGTATTGCCAAAACCTTTGCTCTTTTATTTTTTTTTTTCTGCTCCTTTAATGTTGAGGAATGAGTGTTTAGAGTCATGAGTGTTTAGGGAGTCTGTTGAAGTTGCTGAAAGGTGTGTGTGTGTGTGTGTGTGTGTATGTTTTAATTACCTGTGTATTAATAGACAGGGTTAATAAGAAATGATAGTGGATTAAATATTATATGGGCGGAGTTAACTATAGCCATATCTGTAATGGGTGGGTTAGTGGAATATGGGTGGAGCTAAGAAAGAGTGTGTGTGTGTGTGTGTGTGTGTGTGTGTGTGTGTGTGTGTGTGTGTGTGTATTTAGACAGGAGTGTACTGATGGTACTGAGAGGGGTGAGGCAATACTACTAGGTGGTGGGTGGGGTTTGGCGGTAGGTGGGTGGAGTTAGGAGTAGGTGTGAGTAGAGGGGCTGAGTCTCAGCTGCTCGTCTTTTTGCTGCGTCACTTCAATCAGAGCTGAACATGAGCAAGCCGAGTTCAGCAAGTGCCCTACAGCATTGTATCTGATCCTCACACTTTCACACACACTCCCACAGACTCTGCCACTCACTCACACACAGACACACACATTCACATACAAGCTTCATCATGGGTGGCTCTTTATCCCAAAACAAGAAGAGCAGCGAGGTGACGAGTCAGAAGAGTGTCAGTCCGTAAGTTTGTTTTCAAAGCAATCATACTCTAATGGATATTTATAATAATCATATTAGTATGTAATAACTATAATCACTAACAATCCATTGGGCTGCTATTAATCAGGTATTCCTCTTTAGATGTGATTTTAGATGTGACTTTTTTTTTTTATTTGGCATTCCAATTTACAGACTTAAGACGGGACAGACCTATGTTGTTCTGAAGCAGTCACATGCTCTGTGTGTGTGTGTGTGTGTGTGTGTGTGTGTGTGTATGCTGACACTCCTATACAAACAGCTCTCCTATAAAAGACAATATTCATTACAAGGATATCAGCATGGATCCTTGTGCTCAGCTTACTCCCTATTACATAATAATAGTAATAATTACATGGGATTTAAAGAAGACATTGCGTGTAAAATATAAATGTAAAAAATCAATAATACACACAATACACATCATGTGTTGGCTTTTTCAGAAACGTATGACGTTTCTTTTTGAGCTTTATTCTTGCTGCAAAACTGTGTGTAAACTGTCCTCTGAGCCTCTTGTTGATCACACTGCCGTCTGCAGGTCAATTAAAATGCTGCACCCACAGCATGAGCAGGTAAAACTAGAGTTTGACAAAAAAAATAATAAAAAGATGTATATACATCTACATAAATGGACCGAAAGAGGTTGCAGAGCTAAAAACATAGTGGCTGTCTTGAAATTGTCAATTTATTTATTAGCACAGAACTTTGTCACTTTTTGTAAGCGTTGGATTCAGACATGGGGATTCAGTTTGTAAAAGTGTGAAGGTACTTCAGAAGTGCATTAGATAACAAAATAAAAAGCATGTGGCTACTAAAAGCAGTTGTGTAGCTACGTCCTTCAAAGGTTTTGGGGTAAAATTTTAGCTGAAAAGGAACCGTCTTATTCAGGACACATTCATTTGCTGTCACTTTTTTATCGGCCTACCTGAGGATAGATTCCCAACTAACAGTAGCTGTTTTTTTTTTAATTTGTTTGTTTGTTTGTTTGTTTTCTGTTAAACACAATTAAAATAGTCAATAACAGAACTAGCTTGCTAACTAAGGCTTGCTAGAAGGTTAGCCTTAGTGGTTAGTAAGTTAGTCTAATGTGACTGTGCTTTTCAAACCACTCTATCATAGTAACCATGGCAAAAACATTATGTGACAATAACCATGATACAGCCATTGTTATATCATAGTCACCATGGTAAAACTGTTGTTATATCATAATAACCATGGTAACATCATTTGTATATCATAGTGACCATAGTAAAACTGTTGTTATATCATAATAACCATGGTAACATCATTTGGATATCATAGTGACCATAGTGAAACTGTTGTTATAATCATAATGACCATGGAAACATCATTTGTATATCATAGTGACCATAGTAAAACTGTTGTTATATCATAATAACCATGGTAACATCATTTGGATATCATAGTGACCATAGTGAAACTGTTGTTATAATCATAATGACCATGGTAAAACCATTGTTATATCATAGTAAACAAGGTACAACCACTGTTATGTCATGGTAATGCCAGTCTTATATTAATCACAGTTGCACCATTTTGAGGCTATGTCATAGTAACCATGGTAACCATAGTTAGGTTGTTAGATTATAAACACTAATAAGACCATTAGTTATGTAATGAGTGTATCATTTACATCTGTAAGCAACTGTTCACTCAGTGTGCAGGTTTGGTCTTCCCTGTTTTTCCAAACTTTAATGGATTTCTGGTTTGGTAAATAATTATTTAATTGGTTCCTTTGAGAAGGACACATGAGGTGGACACAAGTGGTCAGAAAGAAGATGTGTAAAGAATGGGACAACCTTTATCTCGGGAGTGCACAAACATGGTGCCTAACTAGGGAGCTGCATTCTGACTGGGACACAACAACAGTTACACAGTTAAATACAGACTTTTTCTGATATGTTACGAACATGTTTATGTACAAAAGGTCTTTTGAGGTACGTGTGTGATATGTTAGACATGCACATTGCACAGCGCTAAGCTAGTGGCTATAAGTTTGTATTTCACTTGTTAGCTACAGTCGCCTTCTTGCTCCAGTGCAAAATCAAAATAAGTATACCTCAGACGCCAATCACGCTTTACCAGATTGCATTTGGGTTAAAGGGGAAATGTGGATATTTGATTTATGGCTGTTCGTAAAGTTTATTTGCTTATGCAAACATAGGCACACACTCTCCTCTTTGCTATTCTGCGGAAATGTAAAATGACTGTGGAAACATGCAAATGCAGTAGGAGTACTGAGCTTACTTTCACCTGAGTAAGTGAAAGTAAGCTCAGTGTACTTGAGTTTCAGGCTGAGTTTTCAGATTATATTATTCTCTTGGGATGCAAATGGATTTGGATTGGAATTATTAGGATTTCATTCGACTTCACAACCTAGTTAGCATCTTTTTAAGGGTTGTTCCATTACTTGATTAACTTGACCGAAGTGGTACTGCGCCTCTGTCTTTTTAAGATTCATCCATGATCTTGACATTTTTGACAGAATTCCATAAGAAGTCTTAATTCACAAGCTGTGACCCAAAAGGTGTCTCAAAACCTTTGAAATATGTAGTCTAGTACCTTATTCTTAGCATTTCCTGCTCTAACACACATAATCAGCACATGTTGTTGGAGAAAGAAAAGTGCAGTGTTGGCTGTTTACTTTATTATAAGCTGGTTTATTACCGTCTCTGGTCCACGTCTCATTTTAAGTCTGTCACTTATCGTTGCTTTTGCTCTATAAAGCCATAAAAGCTGACATGATGTTTAATCATTACATAGAAATAATGCTCTTTTACTTCCTTCTCTTGTCTGTTATGGATGCTGGATTTACATATTAGAGCCCTAGATGCTCTAGGTGCACAGTACTCAAAGCTCTTTATTGTCATGTGCACAGAAGCACAAAGAAATTCTTAATTGCATGTCATTTAATGCATAGAGCAATGTAGACATATTCATAGTGAATAGAGTGTTTGCTATGTGGTTTGGGACATGTCTACAGTGGACCAATGATACTGAGGTCTTTACGATATTATATGTGTCCTATATACTGAGTAGGATGTGTGGTTTGGGACACATCCACAGTCAGATAATGATAGTAATGCAATTGTGAGTGCATAAAAACACGCTGTTCCTTGATCACCCTGATGCACCAGTTTCCATGACAACAGATTGGAGGACAACTTACTGTATTGCAGTTGCCATGTCAACAGTCTGATTGTTTTATTAGAAGTGTGTGTATGTGCATATTCACAGCTCAAAGCCATTTTCCATTCAGCATGCACTGAGAACATACTGTAAGCTTAAAGGGATAAACAGAATAGCATGTGCAGTATTAACGTGTCCAATGGTGCAGCAGAGTACCAATTAATGTTTGTGTTTTAAATGTTCCTAATGTGGTTACTGAGCCACCTGAAGGCTTGAGGGTAGAAACTGTCTCTGAATCTCATGGTCCGAGTGCTGGTAGTTCTGGACCTTAATCCTGATTGGAGAACAATGGATGTGCTCGGTGTCTGGGGACTATTAGGAGCCAGACTCTCTAATTGAGACAGTGTGGATGGGGAAATGCCGTGCATCGTGGGATGCTGATCCTCTGAGTGGTCTTCACCACCCTCTGCATTGATTTGAAATCAAATGAGACCCCTTCATACACACCTCTATCCTCTCCATCCACAAAGTCTGTTAATCCTGGCTGTGAAATAATCTCCCCTTATTTATTATTTATTACTAAAATCTATTGTTTGAGGTAGTGTAAGTGGGGCATTGTGTACATTGCAGTTCTGGCTAAATTGTTTCTAAATGCAAAATTATTAATAGATTGTCAAAACAAGTTCTTGTGGCTTTTGGGAATCTCTCCTTAAGTAGACTGAATGTTTTGTCCCATTTTCATTGGTGCTGTTTGCTTTTTGACCACTAGATAGCACCATGAGTGTGTGGTAATGAAGACGTTGTGACGTAATGAGTCACAGTGCAGATGATGAACTGTTTATATTCCATGTCTTTGTTTACATCATTTCTCCTATGAAAATATTGATCCTACATAAATTACCCAAAAATAATAAAAACAGAAATGCACTGTATTTCTACACAAAGCCAATATAGTGAAAAGGTATAGTCGTTTGGGACACATCCATAGTGGACTTTTAATAGTGAGGTTTTCATGGTGTGGCCTACATAGTGAACTGAACCCATGTACAGAGTGGACTGTGAATGATGGTGGCTGGGGACATGTCCATGATGATGATGTGTCTGTGATGGTTTTTATAATGAATAGAGTGTTTGCTATGTGGTTTGGGACATGTCTACGGTGGACCAATGATACTGAGGTCTTTATGATAGTATATGTGTCCTATACAGGGAGTAGGGTGTGTGGTTTGGGACATGTCCAAAGTGAGATAATGATAGTAATGCAATTGTGAGTGCATAAAAACATGCTACTCCTTGATCACCCCTAATGTACTGGTTTCCATGACAACAGTTTGGAGGACAACTTGCTGTACTACAGTTGCCTTGTCAACAGTCTGATTGTTTTATTAGAAGTGTGTGTGTGTGTGTGTGTGTGTGTGTGTGTGTGTGTGTGTGTGTGTGTGTGTGTGTGTGTGCGACTCTTACACAAGTCTATATTATTGGGCATATTAAATAATATTTACACACTCTAGTATTACACACATCTAGTAAGATGATTCAAAAAATTGGCCCCCACCCCCACCCCACCCCACCCCCGATTTGAGGGTGGGGCTATAGAGCTCAGTTAATGATGAGTGTTCTTCTGTTCCAACTTTTGCAGAGGATCCTTAAAATAGTCAGTTGGGTCAGTTGGCAGGAGTTCTAGTGTTTGAGAAGGAGCCTCATTCTGCAATTCTGTATTTATTAGCCTACATTTTTAACAAAACAGTGAGGCTTTTTAATATTTCCTAAAATAAACTTTGTTTTTGCTCCAAGTCGATGGAATGATTTCTGCTGAGAGTGATTGTTTGTGTGTGTGTGTGTGTGTGTGTGTGTGTGTGTGCATGAGTTTTTGGGGCATCAGTCCTGTCTGACTCACACATTCGTCCCCAGTGCTGCTATTTGTGGCTCCCTAAACACTTTTGGCTCAGTTGCTCACTTCCTGTTCTTTCTGTTTCAGTCAGGTCTGCTTTCCGTCCGTTATTCACCCACTGCAGAGCTTCCTGTGACCTCGACTCGCCCTACTTTACCCTCCCAGAAGAGATTATACTGATTTCTGCTCTTTTCAATTTTAAATACACAAACATATGCAACCATTCATGTGTTAACAGCCTGAGAATTCAGGTTTAGCGCGTTTATAAACAGGTTTATTGCATGTGAACAAAAGTTTTTGCACCCTATTTACATACCTGAAGGACCCACCTAGAGATAATTTAGTTTAGGTGACTTCATAAAATCCATTCATGAGGAACCTTTAATTAGGAATTGGAAGGGTGAGGTCAGTCCTGTTGCTACACAGTAAGTGTATCATGTGTTCATTTAAACCTTATTAGGTGACTTTTCTAGTCAGATTTTGCATTCGTAGGTAAAATCCATTTCCATATTTCAGCTGAGAACAAATAAATAAATTATATAAAATAAATAATTAATATTTAAAAATGAAAATGAAAGTGCAGCTAATTTCTAAATATTTACTAATTGTTACCTGTACATGTGTAGCACATCATAAATTATTTACGGTATTATTTTAGTAGTATTTAATTTACTTTTAACTAGAGAATCAGTTTAAACAGTTTTCCCAAGTAGGTGAATGTAATGCAGAGGAAGCCACATGATTTGTTGGAAAAGCGAGTTCATGTATCTGCTATAACATCAGACATTTTAAGGTTCCCAAATGCAGAAATTCATATCTAGTCAGTGTCTCTGTTTCCTCTGTCAGGCTTTAGCTGAGAGTGTTGATTTATGTAGAGCATTATCTCATGCACTAACTGCTTATTAGCCAATTTCAGGAGCTTCAAGCTGGTCGTTTCTCAACTCTCCACCTAACCCTCATTAGAGGCCTGTCTCTGTAAATCACTGTCAGACTGTACACACCCTACTGTGGCTTTTTGAGATTCCTCACATTTTCACCTTTCACCTTCTTTTCTATTCTACTTGTGAGGACACTGTTTATTTGACTCTTCGTGAATACTATTCAACCTGGATTTACTTGATTTGGTTCGGTTTTTTATCCACAAACTAGGCCAAACTCAACCAAAACCAAAGAATAAACACCAAATTCAGCTAAAAAGGAAGAAACCAGGCCAAATTCAGCTAAAAAGGAAGAACCCAGGCCAAACTCAGCCAAAAAGGAAGAAACCAGGTCAAATTCAGCATAAAAGGACCAGGGAAAGTTCAGCCAAAAAGGAAGAGACCAGTGCAAATTCAGCCAAAAAGCAGAAACCAGGGCAAACTCAGCTAAAAAGGAAAAAAACATGCCAAACACAGCCAAAAAAGAAGAAACCAAGTCAAACCCAGACAAAAAGGAAGACACCAGGGCAAATTCAGCTAAAAAGGAAGAAATCATGCCAAATTCAGCCAAAATGGAAGAAACCTGGCCAAACACAGCTGAAAAGGAAGAAACCAGGGCAAAAAAAAGAAGAAATCAGGCCAAACCCAGCCAAGAAGGAAGAACCCAGGCCAAATTCAGACAAAATTAAAGAAATCTATCCATGAACCTCAGCCAAAAAAAAAACATAAAACAAAAGAAATAGGCCAAACTAAAGGCCAGATAGATAGATAGATAGATAGATAGATAGATAGATAGATAGATAGATGACAAATCAGATTTAACCAAAATAAATCATAACCATATTAAAGAAGACTAAAATGGATGTTTGGTTTAAATTTGTACAGATTAAGTTGGTGTGACTTAGTATTTGGTTGGGTTTTTAGTTCCTGGTTCGATTTAGAGTTCAAACGAGCTCAAACCAAACTGAGCCGAACTAACATGAAAATCAAGAACCAGGCCAAATCTGATTACATGACACCAAACAAACCCCAACCAGAAAAACTGGTCCTGCAGTGCTAACCCTGGCTCAAAATGAACCATGATAAATTGGGTTCAAAATATAATGAGTCAAGGCATTCCAGCCCAGACCAAAAGTGAACCAAACCAATCCAAACCAGGCCAGATGGAGCCAAATGGATTAAAAAAAATCCAAACTAAGGCCAAGCCAGAAAAGGTCAGACTATAACCAACTGAGCCAAGCCACACTGCATTTGGTTGAAGCAGTGCAGGGCGTTTCTGTATGTGGCTGAGTGGAGTCAGTTTTGGAGCACCACAAAAATCCTTTACTCTGTAATTAGCAGGTCACACACACCGGCTTCAGCATTTTTTTCCTGGACCAACTCTTTATTTTTCCCTCTGTGCAGTGCTCAGCCCTCGAATGGTTGACGCTAAGACTTGATTGGAGCACAGCCGGTCAGACACTCAGATGTGTTTTTGTGTTCCGTACTGTGGCACAGGAGGGTACTAAAACTCACAAAACAATTGTGCCAGGGTGTTTTCCAGAATTTCAGACTTTGCGTGTTAAGAAATGGTTGTCTCACACACACACACACACACACACACACACACACACACACACACACACACACACACATTTAGGCCTTTCTTCTCTGGGGTCTCCTTTCCTTTTTTTTTAAATTCCCCTGTCCCTGGCTCCTGTTATGGCTCTTGTCCAAACTGTTTGAAATCTGATCCATGCTCATGCGGTTCTGCTCGGCCGCTAGAGTGGAATCTCAGCCTCACGTCCTTCACAGTTAAAAAGGAAAATAAAACATAAAAAAGTTCCAGGAGGGTCTGGGTGGCCGTCTGGAAAGAACAAACCTCATAAACTGTCAAATTCAAAACACATTTCTTTCAGTCTCATTTCTTCTTAATGTGCCTTATGCAGTACTTGTGTCGCAGTACATAGTTTGGTGTCACTCGGTGTGAGCGTCAGATTCAGATACGAGGCGTGGCTTCTGGAGTTTGATGATAAAGAGTTGTTATCTCATTTTTGTAAAATGATTCATTCTGCTATTAAAATTGACTAACACAAGTTTGTCATAATGACTCGACGTACTACTGAAACCTACGTTCACACACTATTAAATGTGGAACAGTCTTTGCTAAGCTGATAGCTAATCCCACACTAAGTGTTAGCCTCATAGTCGCACAGACTCCAGTGCAAAACAAGAGAAGCAAACCTTACACACCAAAAATGTCTTGGCTGATCAAATACCTTCAGGGGAAGATTAAGAGAAGTTCCATAAGCCGACAAAACTACTACACCCAACTAACTAGTCTACTATGTGTCCAAAATGGAGCCATATATAGCTATATATAATTTGACAGTCAATGCACCAAAAAGGTTATTATGACATAAGGCTTTTACCTCCTATGTAGTGCACTACTTGTTTACTTGAGAACCATTTGGGATTCCTCCATTACTGCATAAAAAGCATATAAAATAATGGCTACTACTGTGTAGCCCAATATATATATATATATATCTGATAGGAAGAGAGTGCACTACAAAAGCCATGAAATAATAATGTCCTTTTCTGTGCACTGTATATCTGATATGGGGCTAATTAATATTCAGATCTTTAGTGCCCATATAAGTGCACTAGATAAGGCGTGCCATGAGTACTCCCAATCTAGGGATCTATATATCCAATATACTGTATAGGCATTTGGGATTCTGCTCTCTTTTCTTATATAAGTCCACTACATAGGGTATGAACTGGGATTTTACACCAGTTGTGATGCAATGTATATCCAGTAAGGAGCCATTTATGATTTAGGTCACTACTTCCTACACAAATGCACTACACAGAAACCATTTCTACAGACTTTGTAGTTCAGTGGGGTGTTAGGATTTATTTCTAACTACACTGTAGTGCACTGTATATCCTATAGGAAGCAGGACCTATACCATATATTGGTACACTAACTAGGGTGTAATATAATGAGTTCTACTTGCACTGTATGTCTTAGGGAGCTATTTGGGATTCAGCTCCCTACTTCTTATGTATAAATGCACTTTTTAGTGCACTGTAAGATCAATAGGGAGTCTTCTAGAAGTACTCTCATTATAAAAACACCACATAGGGTATATAACAATGCAGCCCCCTTTGTAGTGCCATTTGGGACTCAGTAGGGAGCTTAGTAGCAGTCAGATCCCTATTTCCAGTATGTGTTAAACAGTCTAGGAAATAATATTACGCATTGGCTAGTTGAGATCAAGCCATAGCAGGCTTACAAACTCGCTATGTCAAATCACTTCCAGTCTAGACACTGTCATTTGTCAGTTAATCGGGTAATATCGGCTTAACTGGGTTTAATTTCTCAGAGAATGTGCTCACACACACACACACACACACACACACACACACACACACACACAAATGTGCATTAAAACCAACTAATGGCAGCCATCCACTGAGATCCTTCCAAAGATTGAAACACTACTGCAAAAATCACATTTTTTAAAAACAGCATGATACAGTGAAATATCATTCAACATTTTCCAGAGTATGAAATGTCTGTTTCTCACACTTCACTGCTCTGCTGCAGTCTGATGACACACTGTTACATAAGCACACAAAGCTACTGGCAGTGATCTATTTTCCCGTTTGACCCATCTGAGTGCTCATTAGAGATGCAGCACGTCAGTGTTCAGTGTGTGATGGGTTTGTTTCTTCTGCTGAGCATAGCAACAGCCACCAACACACACGTGCTTTATTTTTAGCATGTTTATCCGGGCTGGAGAATGTAGTCTGCTGTGTCTCTCACAGAACAGAGACGCTGTATTGTTCTTGGTTATAATTCCTCAGTTATAGGCAAAACATTACATTTCCATATTTCATATCAATAATTTCCTGACCCTTTATCATGGTTTACAATATCATTATACAAAGATGAAATCTTTCCCATAGTTAGCATTAGTTCATTAGTTAGCAAAGAGAGTGCTGAGAAACACCTAGCTAACTGTTAGGTGATGTTAAGCTTAATGTAACCAAAATAACTGCTCAGATACAGTTGTCTATTCACTGTGTTTGCTAGAATTTTCCTCATGAACTGCTCACTTTTCTGGTATAATTCAAATGACAAAAAAGCTTTCCTGTCAGGGCTGAAGTCAGTTAGCATTTGATGCTAAGTGTAATTAAGATGTTATTATAGCTATATGGTGTCTTTACCAACATGTCTAAGGGAAATGTTAATATTCTTGACCGTTCTGTCTTGTTTGAGTCTCTCCGTCTTTATACTCTTCGTATAAACTACTTAATATGGCTACTTGCTAGCTAACTGTTAGCAGTTCATATTTCTCAGTTGCTAGGCAACATTATTCATCTGACATTAACTACTTGAATGATGAATGTGTTGTGTGTTCAACTTCCTGTGGTAAAGGCATGAACTCAGTTCTATTTATTAATACTAATATTAATCAGAATAATAAAGGAAATGTTCATTACAGGTTTTCACACTTTCATGAACAGAATTATGGGAAATACATGTGCAATGGGCTTTACAATATGATGCACAATGAATATTGTAGCTTAAAGGGGACCTCTTTTGAATTCTCGATTCTGATTGGTCAGACGGTGTTGATTGGTTTTCTATAACAGCAACAGTAACACGATAAGCTGCTTTTTTTGTCTTATTAACGTCATGAAAAAGAGAGGCTGGTGATGGAATGACTGTTTAGAGCTGCTTTAATGTAAGTGATACCAAGAACTTTGTTTCACAGATTTTAAACGTAACTATAAACAGATAAAAAGTGCAGTGCTTGTAAAATGCTGTGAGGACGCACACCTGGCCCTTCCCTCCTCCTCATCACACTGCTGTTCTTTAAAAATACCAAATTGTAATCAGTGACAAATTGCTGTGGTGTAAAAGGAATAAACCACTTCAGGCATGCTGATATAGGAAAATAACCAACTTAAAGGTGGTAACAGTAACGCTAGTTCATGTTGGCCTCGATCTCCAGCCATCATTGATTCTTATAGCACTTCCTCGGTTGGTTTATTCCTAAACTCCATTAAGATCACTTTTTTTCTAAACTAAATGATATTTTCTTAGTCTTCTTGCTACCACGCTTTACCCACATACAGTTGTCCATAAACCCCTTTTAAGTTCCCTTGTTTCCACATTCACTTAAGTCCTTTTGCTTTTGAACCCCATTAAGTTCTGTTGGTCCTAAACATTTTGTTGTCTGTGCACTTTGCATGGCTGTTTGTCACTGTGGATGACGGGAAATAGGGGCATATGTATGGGAAAGCGCTTACTCAGCCCTGGGCGGGGGTTGTGAAGTCGCTGCCTTGATGAGAACAGAGATTGCCTCAGGCAGAGCACTAAAAGGCATGCCGAACAGGTACTTGTGTGCGTGTGAATGTGTGTGTGAGCATTCAGGATTGGAGATAGTTAATGGGGAACCCAGTGAGGAGGATTTGCATTCCACAGCTTCTCTGCTGTAACCATGGACACACACACACACACACTCACACACGCACACACATGCACAAATAAAGTCTCTCTCACATTCTCTCGGTCTGTATCTCTGACACACACTTTCTCACGCTGTGTTGGTTCCCCCTTTTTTGCATTTTGATTGACACTGGCCAAGGTCTGCCTGACAAGGACCGTACCATTCATGATGAGAAAATTGGGGGTGGGCTGCTAAACCAGCCAGGCTGGAAAAAAAGAGCTTTTTTTTTTCAAACCTTTTGAACAGAATATCTTTGGTCTCCCCCCCGTCCTTTTCTCCCAAATAGTCCGATCCAACCCTAGAGGGGAAAGAGGGAGGGAGAGTGAGACAGCTGATCAGTGCTGTGGTATTCTGAGTTTAGAGAACAGAGAGAGAGCGAGATTGAGGAAGCTGACAGAAAAAGAGGAAGAAGCTGTAACCGTCCGTAGAGAACAAACAGCCTGAAGAGTTTCAGCGTCTTTAGGAAGATAAAGAAAACAAGAGAATGTATTAGAATGAAAGAGCTAGAACAAGTGTGTGTGAGAGAGAGAGTGAGCAAGGGCTTGACATCAAAAGAAGAAAACAAACGTCTTGAGAAGAAGAAAGTGGCATGAAACGTGATTCGAGTGCCACGTGAAGTTTCCTGCTGCTGGAGAAACATCTCAAGAAGGAGAGAGAGAGAGAAAGACAAATAGAGGGAGAGCAAGCTTAAAATAAGAGGAAGTAAATTTTAAGAAGCAAGAAAATGCAATGAAACACGACCCAAGGACGTAGGAGGATAGAGAGAGACTAAGAGAAAAAAGAGAAAGAGAGAGAGACGAGCTCAGCTGCAGATCTGTGAAGACGTGTGTGTGTTTTTAAGAAGAGATGTCGTGGCTGTCACCCGTGCAGTGGGCCAAATGGACCTGGTCTGCCATGAAAGGAACAGGGGAGGACGAGATAGAGGAGAACAATGTCCAAAATGGAGAGCTAGAAGAAGAAGAAGATGAGGAAGAGGAGAGATCTCAGAGCTTCAGGCAAGGCACCTCTCATGACAGCAGGACTAAAGATCAACAGGCATTCAGGCTGGACAGGTTTAACTCTTTCTGTTCTCCCACCTGCACACACACACACACACACACACACACACACACACACACACACACACACACACACACACACACACACCACGGTAGTCCTTCTCTGAACTCAAAACCCGTCCCCCCATCCCCAAGGAGACAAAGGTAGTCCTAACAAATATAACTCGTAAAGAGAAGACAGATTGAGGATTTTAAGCGCAATTATTCACAGCTATGAGACAGTCTGAGACAACAACTGTAGCCGTGTTTACATGTACAAATTAGCCATATTCTCATTTTATATACAAAACCTGATTAAAGTGAGACGTTTACAAAGACCGTTTGCATAAAACAAGTCCATATATAGTTGTGTTTATGGTCTGACTCAACTACATTAGCTGGGTTTATACACAAGTCAGTCTAAGGCCTCGAGCATACACATATACAGGTATTTTTGAAAATATTTCGAAAATATATTTGCCAACCATGTAGGTGGCGATAGTATGTCATACTGTTATGTCAAATGCCTCAAGAGTAATGTTAATAGCATGTGTATTGAGCGTGAAAAACACCGGCAGAGTTTTAAAACAAAAAATGATGAACACAAGGATTCATGTGTGAGGACTGACGATGACGTGGAACTACTGCTTAAGGTTAAACTTGAGTACAAAGTCAGCAAGACCTCAATCTCATCCAAAATCTCTGTTTACGATGCGGATTGTCCTGCCAGTAGCAACCTGTAACAACTTGTAGCAACATGTTACAACTTGTAGCAAATTGTAACAGCCTGTAGCAGCCTGTAACAACATGTATTAGCCTGTAACAACCTGTAGCAACCTATAGAAACCTGTAGCAGCCTGTAACAACTTGTAACAACCTGTAGCAGCCTGTAACAACCTGTAGCAACCTATAGAAACCTGTAGCAGCCTGTAACAACCTGTAGTAACCTGTAGCAACCTATAGAAACCTGTAGCAGCCTGTAACAACCTGTAACAAACTGTAGCAACCTATAGAAACCTGTAGCAGCCTGTAACTCGGACATTGTTTGACATCGTCGGACATTGTTGGATATCTTTGGACATCGTCGGACATTGTTAGACATCGTCAGATAAGCAACCTGTAGCAGCCTGTAACAACATGTAACAACCTTTATCAACCTGTACAAACCTGTAGCAGCCTGTAACAAAAAATGTAACAACCTGTTCAACCGCCATGATGAACAGTCTTCACACATTCTTAGGACATGTAAATCTGCAACAGGCACACGCAGGTTGGCGCTCTGATGTTGGCATTTTTAAAAATGTACATTTTCCAGTCCACATGAAAACAGTGATGCTGCAATATCACACAGAGTAAATAAGGATGTCCATGCTTAAATGGTACATGACGTCGGGATATCTGCTACTGATATGGAAACCTTGCTGTTTGGTTGCAGAGATTATCCAGATTAATCCAGACGAACTACAAATCTGTTTTTTTTAAGTAAAAGGCTCAGAAATAGAACAAAAATATGGAAAAGGAAGCAATAGTCTGGTGCCAGTGCTACTTAATTGTAAGCAGTAAGCATCGATTTTGCTTTTTTAAAGCAAGAAATGACTGAAGCCCCGCCTTCTTGTTTTTATTGGCTGGGGTTTGTAAAATTGCTCAGTATTTTTTCAGGAAAAACTCGATACAAATTGAAGGGAACTGCCACCTGAAGCAAATTCCTACTGTCTCCTGCATCCTTTCTCATACAAGTGACTGGCTTTTTCACCAGACAAAAATGTGTGTGTGTGTATGTGTGTGTGTGTGTGTGTGTGTGTGTGTGTGTGTGTGTGTGTGGATAAGGAGAAGAGCAGCTGTGGTTTGGCAGTTTAGTGAGAGCTCTGCTGTTTACATCCTGTCTTTGTGCTAACATTCCTTTCTGAAGACTTTCTCTTTTTCTCATTTTTTCTCATTTCTTTTCCTTTGTTTTTGTCTGTTAATTTTCTTTTCTATCCACATTCCTGGAACAAAGGTAGCTGTTCACACTGATGAACACAAATACACAGAGCACTTCATTAAACAAGAAGGAACACGCGCACACACACACACACACACACATACACACACACACACACACACACACACACAAAGTGTGACTCAGTTCTCTATCTGACTCACAGCTGCTCAGAAACACAGAGAGACACAACTAGTCATCATTTTGTGTGTGTTTGTGTGTGTGTGTGTGTGTGTGTGTGTGTGTGTGTGTGTGTGGGCGTATGTCTTCTAAGCTCGTGCTCTGCAGATTAGCATGGCCTTTGTGTATGCCACTCCTAGTACAGTAGGCGTGGCTCTATACCTGTTAGTCCCATTGAAGAAGGTGTGGCCTCTGTGCCCATCAGTCATAGTAAAATAGGTGTGGCCTAAGTGCCTGTTGTTCCAGGTGAAGAAAGCATGGCCTCACTAATTGCCACTCCTTGTTTACACGTTGATGTGTGAATTGAAATTTATTTATTTATTTATTTATTAGCTCGGATTCAGAGGGTCAGTTCGAGACGCCTGAGACGGAGTCACCTGTCCATCAACCACTGGCTTCACCCACAACACACATCGCAGGTAAAGAACAACACTCTTTCCTCAAATATATTTTTCTGCAGGGGTTGTAAACACACACACACAGATACAGACACGGAGCTATATTATCTATCTTCTCTCTGTTGTTGCCTTAGCAACAGTGGTGAGTGTGTGAAAATCACCTGAAGATCCTACCAAGCTCCATCTGCATGTGTTTGACATGTGGCCACGAGCAGTAAATCTGCAGCGGTGTGATTGGACACAGATGGGTTTTGCCAACGTGTTATTAAGCTTCTTTAAACGCTCATAAAATTTCAAAGCGGAAGCAGCGCTACTATAAAGGTCGTGTCTCAGTCGTGTCTCATCTGAATACTTCTCTTGAATTTCCTTTTTGTGGTAGTGTAAGCAAAAACAAACAATGGTTGCTTTTGCTTGCTAGATAGTTGTCACTTGCTATGTCAGCTTTTGTTTTTAGTTACTAGGTTGACGTTTAGTTGCTTTGGCTCACTAGGTAGCTTTCACAAAGCTGTTTTGCCTTTTACCTGCTAGCTTAACTTTTACCTGCTAGGTTGCTCTTGCTTGTTAGCGCTGCCACCGGAACATTTTTTGAACTGTACAACTGTATCGACTTTTTGTCTCTAGAACATTCAGTCTGTCTGGGATTTCTGAAGACCTTTTTACATATACAAGTATTTATAAGGGTGTTGTATAGATGTCTAAAAGTCGATACCCTTAAAATTGTGTCAGTAAAGGTAAGCCTTAGCTGTGTGAGCAACAGCATTATTGCAGCACACGTTTAACGTTGCGGTAACGTTATATTTGCAACCAAACCTGGTTAGAAACAGGTGAAAATATTACTGAATAATGATAATGTTCTGTCTCAGTTGGTAGGTCGCTTTCATTTGCTGTGTCACTCGGATTTGAAGAGACTGTTCAAATATTAATGACCTCAGCATCACGATTGGTGAAGCTGAAGCTTATGTAAGCTTTACTCAGGGTTAGCCCCTCCCACTTTACAGTGAAAGGGGAGAAACTGTGTCATTTGTACATCATCTTGTGAGAGCAACCTCAACCTGGAGTTCTTATTCTTTTCTCAAATGGAAGAAAAGATGTTTATTGTGCTCGGTTACTAAAAATAGTTTCCCAGAGTTCAGTGTGTTTGGGGTGTGTTGCAGTGTGATGATGCATTTGCTTTTGGTGCTGATGTGTTTATAAAGGCTGAGGAGAAAAAGGAGGCCATTGTTGGAGCCTGAGTGATGTGTTTCCTCTCTTAAACACAGAGGAAGTCTGTTCTGCTGCTTTAACAATACACTTCCTCTAAGAACTCTTTCACCACAGGACTTGATGTAGTATACCTCATAAGAATGTGTCTGAGAATTGTAAAGAAATAAATGTACTTCTACACATCCACACAATTGACTGTGTGAATTGTGGAGCTTTTCAATTTTATTCAGCTATACATTCAATTTTTACTTTGATCTTTGAGGACAACACTCCAAAAATCAAGATGTTTTTTTTGTTTGGAATGGAAATTGTTTACAGTTTGGCTACAAAAACTAGAATTACAGCATGTTAATGATGAAATGTGGGTGTATCCTGTAACAGGACAACACAACGATCAATATAGGCAAAATCAATAGTAAAATATTTAAAGAAGAAGAGTTTGTCTTCAGGGGGGCACAGATTGACTCTGTGGTTTGATTCCTGCCTCCGCCCTGTGTGCACGGAGCTTGCATGTTCTCCCTGTGCTTCAGGGGTTTCCTCCAGGTACTCCGGTTTCCTCCTCCTGTCCAAAGACATGTGTTGTAGGCTGATTGGCATTTCCATAGTGTGTGTGTGTGTCTGTGTGTGTGAGTGTAATTGTGCCCTGTGATGGGTTGGCACCCCATCCAGGGTGTCCCCCGCTTGTGCCCTGAGTCTCCTGTGTATATACAGAGAATGAATGGATGGATGGTCTTCAGACCTGATATTATAGTCAAGAGGATCCAAAAGCTGCTCAGCAATGGAAAACAACATTCATTTTCCTTTCTGATTTTTCACAGCACTTGCTCATACGAAAACTGTGTAAAAAAAAAATGTGTAACAATTTTTTTAATGAAATTTCACAAACACATGGTATGGATTAAATGTTTATTATGCTATATTAAGAGTCTGTTTATTTTCTGATGGTGGTAGTAATTATAGAACCAGATTACATAATGCTATACTGGTGGTATTAAGCTACTGTTATTTGTTAGTAAAATTAGCCTTATACGTACACATACACGTAAATAATCACTTCTTCAGACACCAAACGTGTCAAGGATGAATACTGTAACGACAAATTATATAAATAATTCTACCACTAGGGGTGCTATACCAATTAAATAACTGTTTCAGTTTAATTTCACGTCAAATCATTTGAAAGTTTAATTTCACGTCAAATCATTGTGCTCATTTGTACATGTTTTTTTTAGGTATGTAATGATAATTAGATAATTAGAAAACCATTGCTGCTGTTGACCAGTCAGGTTGCAGCAGGTATTTGACATTGGCCAATTGTCTTGAAAGTTGGAAGATTGATATACTTTTGCCAAAATATCGCTTTAAAATAAAATGTCTCTCTGTCTCTCTTTATAGAGGAGGACGTTGTGTCCATCACCGTAACATCAGAACCAAAACTTACAAACCAGGACAACTGTCCAAAACCAGAGACCGATGACTTGGATTGTAACAGCCTTCTTCCGGAAACTCCGAAGATGAAATCTCCTCTCATTCCTGAATCCACAGAGGTGGAAAC
>CM074961.1:16721415-16738689 GCA_037577455.1 Pangasius macronema
GAACCAGATTACATAATGCTATACTGGTGGTATTAAGCTACTGTTATTTGTTAGTAAAATTAGCCTTATACGTACACGTACACGTAAATAATCAATTCTTCAGACACCAAACATGTCAAGGATGAATACTGTAACGACAAATTATATAAATAATTCTACCACTAGGGGTGCTATAACAATTAAATAACTGTTTCAGTTTAATTTCACGTCAAATCATTGTGCTCATTTGTACATGTTTTTTTAGGTACGTAATGATAATTAGATGATTAGAAAACCATTGCTGCTGTTGACCAGTCAGGTTGCAGCAGGTATTTGACATTGGCCAATTGTCTCGAAAGTTGGAAGATTGATGTACTTTTGCCAAAATATTGCTTTAAAATAGAATCTCTCTCTGTCTCTCTTTATAGAGGAGGACATTGTGTCCATCACCGTAACATCAGAACCAAAACTTACAAACCAGGACAACTGTCCAAAACCAGAGACCGATGATTTGGATTGTAACAGCCTTCTTCCGGAAACTCCGAAGATGAAATCTCCTCTCATTCCTGAATCCACAGAGGTGGAAACAGTCACGCCCAGTCCTGTAAATGTGGACGATATTCCTCTTCCCAAAAAAACGTACACCTTCGAACCGGAAAAAGAACTTCAGGATGAAGACGATGGTGGATCTCCGAAACAAGGAAGTACAATGGAAAATGATATAAAACAGAAACCTATAGAACCAGAACTGGGATGTGATGTGGACGATGTTCCTCTACCTGAAAATTCACACAGTTTAGAACAGACGTCTGAATTCCAAGACAGCAACAGAGAATGCAAAAAATCTCCGTCTCAGAAACGAGGAAATAAACCTGGAACCAAACCCACATCTAAAAAACAGAAGCCCAAAGCGACGGTGGTAGAAAACGACACACACACTCCTCTAAATGTGGACGACATTCCTCTCCCCAAAACATCCTACAATTTTGACCCAAGCCAATGGGACGACCCCAATTTCGACCCGTTTGGTGGGAAAAGCAAAGTCTGCAACTCTCAGACACTCCCAAAAGCATCATACGATTTCAATCCGGATAACTTCGACGACTCGGTGGATGCCTTTAAGCCGTCTAACAAGATCACTGGAAGCGGCGACTCGGAGAGAACCAACGATGAGAAAACGAAGGAGGAACAGAACAAAGGACACCCTCTGGTGGATGAGAGGAAAGTGAGGCAGTCGCCCAAGAAGAGCAAAGACAAGATCATCACGTGAGTGACGTGTACATGGGTAACAGTCTATCAGTATTCTGTCTAACTATACATCTCTGTCTGCCTGTCTGTCTATATGTCCCTGTTTGTCTGTCTGTACATCTGTACGTCTGTCTGTGTCTCTGTCTGTATGTCTTTGTGTCTAAACACCTCTGTCTGTCTCTCTATATGTTTCTGTCTGCCACATGTCTCAGTCTGTCTATATGTTTGTCTATACATCTCTTTCTGTCTGTGTGTATGTCTCTTTCTGTCTGTCTATACATCTCTTTCTGTCTGTGTATACATCTCTTTCTGTCTGTCTGTATGTCTCTGTCTGTATAATTGTGTGTCTATATGGCTCTGTCTCTCTATCTATACATCAGACATACAGACAGATGTAATTATGTAAAATTGTGTAATTCTGTATAATTACTAACTTCATAATTACAAAGGTAGCGTAAATGTGTATGTGCTCGGATGTGTACGGGCGCTAACCGATCTCAGTGACACTAACTGTCCCTCCTCTCTCATTTCGTTAGCTTCGCGCCCAGACAGGACGAGTCCCGCCCATGGATAGCTGTGGCTTCCTTGGGGGATCACAATTTCTAATCCTGTCGATACTACAGCCATCCGTGGTGAACACTGTTCTGTTACGCCACGTGGAAGCCCCTGCTTACGTGACATTTTGAGATATTTCACGTTCAGATTCTACTGTGATGTCACTCTCTGCTCTTTACTTACGTTGATAGATAGACATCTCAACAATCAAATCAGCACAAATTGTAATTTTACACCACAAATCAGCACAAACAAATGAGACGTTTTTAGATTTCTTTTTATAATCAGTGCCAACTTCACAACTCCACATCGCACTTATCGCACTGATTATTAAAATGAGTGTTCATTACAAGTGAAGTGACTCCATCACAAACTAGTGACTACAGTGACAGCTCGACACAAATCACACACACACACACACACACACTGTGTGTGTGTGTGTGTGTGTTGGGTATTAATCTCCTGTCCCACCTGCTCTTCTCTTTTCCTCATTCCTCCACTCATGTCTAACACTCCAACCTTTTCTTGTCTTCCTCTCCTCATCCTCCTCTTCCTGTCCTCCTGTGCGTTTCTCATCAGGACCAATGAACAAGCACGCTTTCTCTGTATGCTGCTGTAAGTATCCACTCTTTCTGTCTCTCTTTCTGTGTCTGTGTTTCTCTCTGTCTGTGTGCTTTATCGCTTTCCTGTCAGTCATGAGCAGATTGTCCTGTGGTGTCTCTGGAGCTGAGAAACAGGTCGTGTGTGTGTTTGTGTATGTTCTCATTTTTCACATGTCCAGTCTGCTTATTGATTTATTCTGGTATGTATTGATATGCTGTTGTGTGTGACAGTCGATATTTAGCCAGTGACAGTGATGAGGTCAGTGGGATGCGGTGTGTGAAGTTTGCCTCTTTAGTTGTGCTCTGGAGCTACAAGGCTAAAGAAGCTAATAATTAACAGAGCTTTCATTTAAAATCATTCCTGTAAGTGTTTACCTCAAACCACATCCAGTTCTTCAATGATGTCATACAGATGAACTGATGCGGTTTAAGGGAGTTACAGTCATCTCTAAACATGAACACAACTTTAGCATGTAGCTGAACACTGTAGCCTTGTGGCAGCGGCCATCTTGGACAACCAGAATCACTTTTGTCCCCTCAGCACCATTGCTCAGTGTCCTTGTGCTCCCCTAGGCCCCACCTCCTACAATATAAAAGTGGAAGTGATGTGGGTAATAATATAGTGATATAGTATCTTTAACCTTAGCCCTTGAACTATGTGTGTGTGTGTGTGTGTGTGTGTGACACTCACTGAACTCAAATTAATATCTAGTGAAATAATGAAACGATAAAATAATGACATGACTACATCTCAACTCCAGTGTTAATAAAGGTAATGTAAACTTTCTCTCTCTCTCTCTCTCTCTCTCTCTCTCTCTCTCTGTCTCTCAGACACAGAGACGTCCTTGTGCACGTTTCACTTCTTCATACTCTTGTGTAGTAATCGTGACCTACAGACGTTCGTCCAATGACACTCGTTTACTGGAGAGAGAGAGAGAGGGATGGATGGTGGTGGGGGGGGTTCTCTGCGTTTCCTGTATATAGAGATGCTGAGTCAGTGTAATCAGGATTAGCGCAGTGACTCAGCAAAGGTCACTCGCTCTCCTTCTCTCCTTTTTTCAGTTTAGCCCTCCCTCCCTCCCTCGCACTTTTCACTTCGTTTTTTTCTCTTTCATTATTTCATCTCCTTCGGTCTTTTCATCCCTATTTCTGTCCATCATTTTCAGTTGCCATAATATCTCTTCATCTTCTTTCTTTGACTTTTTTCTTTTCATCACTCGTCTCTCCATCGTTCTTTACTTTGATGCCTCTGTCTCTATTTTTTCCCTTATTTCTGTTTTCCTATCTGTGTATCGTTTCTCCCGTCTTTCTCTGTCTCCTATCTTGTTCTCTCTCCATTTCTGTTTTTGTTGTGTTCCATTTCTCTCTCTCTCTCCATCCTTCCAGTTCTTCTTCTTTTCTCTCTCACTCTTTCTCTCTTGCACCCTGGTTGACCAGTGCTAGTACTGACACACTCTGATCTGTGATTCATCACTGTGTTGTGTGTGTGTGTGTGTGTGTGTGTGTGTGTGCATGTGCGCAGGTTGAGGAAGAACAGGAGGAGCCGGTACGTCACGCCACTGATGAGGAGAAACTCGCATCTACATGCACGATGCAGAAACACGATAAAACATCGAAGACGTTAAAATCGGAAGACGGTGAGAGCAGGAGCTATACGTATACATATTGCAAACACTATAATATGCCTTCCCCAAAAAGTTTTAAAACCTTTTTCCCCAAAATCTTTCATTTGTACTGTAGTTACATTGCTTTGCCTTTCTCTGCTGCATCATTGGATCGTATTTGGCCACCAAAAGTAACACATTTACTCACAGTGACAATAGAAAAATAAAGCGTCCTGAAGGAATTCTGAGGTGTTCACATGACTCTAATACACCAAATGATCATTCTCACATTCTGAATACTACACTACATACACTCCTGGGCAAAAAATAAAATAAAATAAATTGGGCCAGGTACAAAATAGCAAAATATTAAGCTTTTAATGGTCTTAACAATAAACATTGGTCAGGAAATTAGCAAAATTAGCAAATTAGCATTTTGCCCCCTAGTGAAATAGCTAGTGGAGACTAGCTCCTTTTATCAAAGCTTTCCACTCAGTTTCTGTCCACAAGATGACTTTATTTAGAGTCTAAATTCATTTGTTGGGTCGGATTACAATTTTCAGACATGCCTGGGATATGACTGACACCCCTGGTAGTGTATAATATACTGTTGTAGCGTGTAATATACTGTTGACCAGCACAAACCCACAGTGTGTGTATATGTGTTACAGCGATTACTGCAACACAGTGCTGCCCTCTAGTGGCTACAGTCAGGTCCTAACATCCGAGTGCTCTATTAAACACTCGTCATTTATTTTATTATTATTATTTTTTCAGTTTCAAACACTAACCCAACATTGTCGGTCAGGTATATAACATCTTCATCTAATGTGTGTGACGTGATGTCCAATGGATCACAAACAGAATCTCATAAACAACAGACAATATATCTTGTGTCCTAAAATACCATGTAATTTCAAATTAAAGACAGTGTAATACTTCATAAAGCCTTTAATTTGTAAAATATAACTCCAACATATCAATGCTGCACTCGACTTAGAAGTGGTTTGACCTCCGTGCATTCAAGATTTATTTAACAACAAGCTAACCAGCTAACTGTGAAATATTGCATGTTATATATTTACCTCAAAACAGTGAACTGTATAGTCAGTGTTATAGATTTAACAAGCAAATACGTCTCTATGTTGATTGATCTGAAGCAAATACTTGTATATACAGTATAACTCATTTAAAGGTAAGAACTGCTGCTTTGTTTACTGCTGATGCTGAACCGCCGGTAGAACTAAACTGTAGTGAACGACTCGAGTCTCAATTCCTTTGACAGGGTTCAAGGGCTCATCCTTAAGGAAGTTGAGGGGGAATTTTCTTTATATTTTCCTGGTCGGAGGTTCAGAATTATGAAGTATGACCTCTACTCAAATGCCGCCATGATTATAGTCGACACTACACTACTTTATTTTTTTATTTTTTATTTTTTATACAGTGTTTTGTATGACTACAAGTGACAAGTGTGTGTGTTTTGTCACTTTTCAGACATTGAGGTAGCGAAAAAAGATCATTTTCCTGAGAAGGAGATCTGCACACCTGTAAGTATTTATTGTTTCACAACAGCAGTCATTTAATCTTTTTTTTTTTCTATAAATTACGCGTCTTGTTATTATTCAAGTCAACATTTCATGGCTGTGAGACTCACTCTCATCTACTTGCTTTCTGCTTTTTCTTTTATTGGAATAGCTGTTTAATGCTTTAAACAGTAATTTTTTTAAACATTGCTTATTATTTTTCTTTAACCAAATTTAAAGTTTGGGATCAGTAATGCACATCCTTTTATCCAACTTACATTAATGAACAATTAAAATTAAATAGAGCATTGTTGGAACACAGCTGACAACTTTATCAGATGGAGTGAATTTGGTTAGATGGCTGTTTGATGAGGATCAAGTTGACTTCACTGTAGATTTTACCCAGAAAACATTGCGGTAATCTGAGTGACATGGACTTCCTTTTCAAATTGGCGAATGAAGCTGTTAATAAGTGTAAACAGGATGATAAAATACTTCATATTTCATGTTTTATTTCACTGACTCTTCCATGTTTACCTGACAACTGATGCAGCTGTGTCAGCAAGCAAGAGAATTAGCATGCTAGCGAGTAACTGGGTGTGTAAATCCCCTGAAGGAAAATCACTCCAGTTACATTGTTCATATGTAAAGAGAAAATGTAAACAAGAAGAAAGGAAACAGAGTGTTTGGAATAAATGAGATTGTGAGAGTGTGCGCTGTCTCCATTCTCATGACAAAGACACACAATTACAATTGACCTTTTTTTTGTTAGGTATTTGCTTAAGATTTGCACAACATTCAAATGAAAACATGCTTGCGGTCATTTGGAACCTGAAATTATACACAGTAAGCAACTGAGTTGTGCCTTGGGAGAGGTGAAGTTGGTTAGCATAGCTCGTAGGAAGTGTGTGTGTGTGATTGAGAAACATAATCATGTCCCGTAAAGCAGATTAACACTGCACACACATTCTAATCTGTCCAAGGGCGCCTACTAATAACCATGTCACACACACACTCACACGATAATTTTATCCAAAGCGACTTACAATTGAGGCAGCCTCTAGTTGCTGCTTTCATTAGACTGAATTACAGTATGTCTAAGACTCATTAAAGGAATATTCCAGTGGTTTCTGAACCTATTCTCTGTCCAGTGTATCTGTAGTGTGTGTGTGTGTGTGTGTGTGTGTGTGTGTGTGTGTGTGTGTGTGTGTGTGTGATTACCATAGGCAGAAATTTCAAGATTTTTCTCTGTATAAAGAACCAACTTGATCACAACTCCCAGGCCTATCCCTGGAATGCGGTGTGCAAGAGATGGGATACACCCTGGATGGGACACCAGTCCATCACAGGGCACCATGCACACACACATTCACACACTCACTCATTCACCTAGGGGCAATTTATCATAGCCAATCCACCTACTGGCATGCCTCTGGGAGGTTGTTGGAAACCGGAGAACCCAGAGGAACCCACACCGACATGGAGTCAACATGTGATATGCTACACAGACAGTGACCTGAGCTCAGGAATGAACCAGGGACACTGGAGCTGTGAGGCAGCAAAGCACACACCACAATGTCAGTGCCTCATTTCTGTGAAAATTCTGCCCTCTTTAAAAAAAAAAAAAAACATACGTCAATCCATGGTGTATTCCCATCTCACAACCAGTGTTCCCGGGATAGGCTCCGGATTCACCGCAAAAAACCCTGAACATGAATGAATGGATATAAACAGTTATAATGAAGTTTATGTGTGTGTGTGTGTGTGTGTGTGTGTGTGTGTGTGTGTGTGTGTGTGTGTTACAGAGTGATAGCTTGGAGAAGACAAGCCCCAACCTTGACTCCATTGCGCTCAGTGAGATGGACAAAGCCGCTGTTCTGACTCTAATCAGAGAGGAGGTCAGTTAAAAAAAAAACACTTCAGACATCTCAATATAACACACAGCCCTAAAACCAGGAAATGTGATCTATATTATCATTTTAGCATTAGCCTAACTGTCAGTGTGCTTACAGTAGGCGTGCTACTCCAACAGCTACTCCATCAGGCACATAGCTGTAAGAATGGCACTGATGTAAGAGTGAAAATCCTACAGCCATGATAGCACAAATTAGCATTATCACATCAGAGGTTATGCGGCAGACTGAAGCACTTTATAAAGTAAATGACAAGGCATTAGCGTTGAAGATTGCTGTGTAACAGGGACTTACCCCGAGGAAGAGATCAGTGTATGGCTTTACCAAAGACGTGCAATATTTTTAACCTATCAGATATGCTAATTAACACAATATTCATGTGGTAACTAGAAACTTTTAGCTTCAGATATTGCATGCTAAACTAACTAGTTGGTTAAAGAATTTATTAGATAAGGCTTAATATAAAGAGTGTGTGTGTGTGTGTGTGTGTGTGTGTGTGTGTGTGTGTGTGTGTGTGTGTTCACAGATAATCACAAAAGAGATCGAGGCAAATGAGTGGAAGAGGAAATATGAGGAGAGCAGAATGGAGGTGTTGGAGATGAGGTAAACGACAGCTCCCATAATGCACTTCTTCAATGTCAGTGAGCAAAAATGCATGAAAGTCTGTGTGTTTGTGTTTCCTGACAGGAAAATAGTTGCCGAGTACGAGAAGACAGTAGCACAGATGATCGGTGGGTCATGGTTAGCTTGCTAACACTCCTGCACAACTACACACCGGCGTTAATGATGCTAATCACAGACACACACACACTAGCTAGGCGCACACACTAGCTAGGCAGTAAGCTAATCATGCATCTAACCACACACCTGCGCTAATGATACCCCTGAGAAACAAACACACCTCCTGTAACATGCTAGTTAGTCGATGAGCATTCGAAGATGCACTCTTCATTCCACAGTAACTCTAGAGTGGCATGAATTACAAACAATAGCTAATAGCTAGCCAGTTAGCTAACAATACCACTTATGGCTTACACACGTCTGTGCTAATAATGCTGTTCAACATTAGGGCATAATAACAGTCCTATTAATATAACTGTGCTTAACCATGGTGGTGTGTAGTGTGTTCTGGAAGCAGTTATTGCTGAAATTCGTTGTGTGTGACCCTCGCTCCTCCTCTACCTCACAGAAGATGAGCAGAGGAAGAACATGGGCTCTCAGAAGAGCGTCCAGCAGCTAATAACGGAGCGGGATCAGGCTCTGTCTGATCTCAACTCAGTCGAGCGCTCGCTCTCGGACCTGTTCCGACGCTATGAGAACATGAAGACAGTGCTGGAGGGATTCAAAAAGGTAAACACCTCACACACTGACGACGAAATACACACTACACACACTACACACACTCTCCTGTGTTACATTCAGCTAGGCAGCCTGTTCATGCTAGCAGTAGTGAAGTAATGTTAGCATTGGTAAATGTTTAGTTAGATACGTTAGTCAGGATTGGTTAGGTTTTTCTAGCATTCTCTGATTAACAGTCATGTTAATCAGAAGTTGTTTCCATGGTTATGCATAGCGACCTAACTTATCCATCAATGCAGCATGTGCAACTTGCTAGTTGTTTACTGTAATGCTAGATTTTGTGTTAGCCTGTTTACTATAACACTATTTTTTGTGGGTTTTTTTTGTCTCTGTAGTATAATGTTAGTTTCTCTGTTAACTTGTTTTAATAAAATGCTAGTTTTTGTGTTAGCCTGTTTACTAAAATGCTAGTTTTATGTTAGCCTCTGTAGTATAATGCTAGTTTCTCTGTTAACTCGTTTACTAGTACACTAGTTTTTGTGTTAGCCTGTTTACTAAAATATATGCTAGTTTTTGTGTTAGCCTCAAGCATAGTGTTAGTTTTTCTGTTAACTTGTTTAATAAAATGCTAGTTTTGTGTTAGCCTTGTAGTATAATGCTGGTTTTGTGTGTCCTTTTCTTACTTTAATGCTAATTCCTGATGTTTCTGCTTTTGTTTTGTTTTCGTCGTGGTCAGAATGAGGAGGTTCTAAAGAAGTGCGCTCAAGAATATTTAGCGCGGGTCAAACAGGAGGAGCAGCGTTACAACACACTCAAAATCCACGCAGAGGAGAAACTCGACAAGTAAGACTGATCAGGAACACACCACACAGACTAAACACACTTCACAAAACACACTGTACGCAGTCCACAACTGTAATTAGAACAGTTGTGTATTTAGCACAGGTGTGTGTAACCCAGACATAACGTTAATCAAGGTGTGTATTTAGTCCAAATGTAGCATGTGTAAGTATGTGTGCAAGTACTGTATGTGTAAGTTGTATCATTAGACCAGGTGTGTGTTTAGCCCATATGTGTAACTCAGGTGTATCATTAGAACAGGTGTGTGTTTAGCCCATGTGTGTGTGTAACTCAGGTGTATCATTAGAGCAGGTGTGTGTTTAGCCCATGTGTGTGTAACTCAGGTGTATCATTAGAGCAGGTGTGTGTTTAGCCCATCTGTGTGTAACTCAGGTGTATCATTAGAGCAGGTGTGTGTTTAGCCCATGTGTATGTAACTCAGGTGTATCATTAGAGCAGGTGTGTGTTTAGCCTATCTGTGTGTGTAACTCGTGTATCATTAGAGCAGGTGTGTGTTTAGCCCATGCCTGTGTAACTCAGGTGTACTGTTGTGTAGTGGTGTAGTGTGTGTAGTGTAGTGTAGTGTAGTGTGTTTGTTGAATGTGGTGTGTTTTTGACAATAAGGACTAAGACATATTACTTATACATTTTGTTGTATATGGTGAAAATGGTTAGTGTAGGTGTGCATACACAGGATGTATCTTTAACACACGTGTGCTGCAGGGCGAATGAAGAGATCGCTCAGGTGCGTTCGAGGGCGAATGCGGAGTGTGTGGCGTTGAACGCTAGTCTGAGGAAGGAGCAGATGAAGGTGGAGTCTCTGGAGAGAGCGCTCGAACAAAAGGTAAATATTTCAACCTTCAGTCAGAGGGCTCTTAATTAAATCTCAGTATATTTTGTATAACGAGAGTATCAGTACAGATTCTCTTTTTTTCTTTCATTGAGTTTCTTGTTTGATGACAATTTTGCACATTTGTTAGCTTTAACCAAATCTTTGCTTCTGAGAATTGAAACCTGTTCACCCTGGAGATTATGAGTTTGAATCCTGATGATGCCATAGCCATGTCGATGGCCAGGAGCCAAGAGAGCAAAATTGGCTGTGCCCTCTAGGTGTGAGGCACATACGCCCTCTCCCCTGTCAATCACAGTGACAGTAGCCAATTGTGGTCTTTTGTGAGCTCATGTATGCGGAAGAGGGTGGATAGCACTTTCCTCACAGTGTGTTACACTGCCATTGTGAAGCAGGTGTTAGCCTTCACCCTATGATAAGAGTAGGAATTGACAGGTGACCAAATTCTGGAGAAAATGGGGGAAAATCCAATAAAAATTGTGTAACATTAACTACTTAAACACAAAAACCCCATTCCCATCTCTCATTCCTTCATTTATAGGCCATGATTATATTCCCTACTCCTCTTTCTTCTCTGTCCTCTCTGTTTTTGCTCAGAATCAAGAAATTGAGGAGCTCACGAAGATCTGCGATGAACTCATCGCCAAACTCGGCACAACAAACTGAGCACTGAGCACGCTTGGATTTCAGCTTTGAGCTTAAGTCCTGACTGAACCCCGCCTTCCTTCCTTCACACCGCTCCAACTCCAACATAGTCCTGCATGTCTGGATCTCTGTCCAACATCTGGAGCGTGGAACTGCAACATCAGCTAAAGTAACGCACCTAAAATAATGAGACTCTTTAGATTCTGAGACTTTAACATGGCAGTCTGCATGAATCGTCAGCGCTAACTGCAGTTTCTACACGATTTGTGAATCTGAATGCATTAGCGCTTTGTGACGGCTCTGCTTTTGAGTGCAGTGTGTTTCACCCATGAGGCGTGTGAGCGTGTGTGTGTGTGTGTGTGTGTGTGTGTGTGTGTGTGTGTGTGTGTGTGAGTGGGTATCATCCATCTTTATTGTTCAAGCAGTGTGTTATGTGTGTGGTGGGCAGTTGAGAATGTTTGTGTGTATATCTGTATAGTTTGTGTGTCATTCCTTCTTTACAGTACATGCACTTTGTAATATGTGTGTGTGTGTGTGTGTGTGTGTGTGTGTGTGTGTGTGTGTGAGTGAGAGAGAAGATGACTATATTTTCCAGACTATAAGACATGTTTTTTGCCCAATCACATTTATAAGAGTTTTTTTTTAAGAATTCTGTTTTTGATCAGAATCAAAATCAGAGTTGTCATGACAACCAAAGGCACAGATAATGCTAGGAAATAACTGATGGCCAGCTCTAAGATATGTAAACAAGTAATAAGAAACACAAAGGGGCATGCTGGTGTAGGAAAATAATCAGGGTAGTTGTGATGAAGTGGTTACTGTTACCACCATGTTTTAGTCTTCTTATACCACAAATTGCCAACACTAACAATGTTTTATTTGTCTATCTATCTATATCTCTCTATCAATCTCTCTATCTATCTTTATCTATTAAAGAACGACACGACATACTTTTTAACTATTGTTTGTTACATTTAGTGTTGTGAAATGTCTGCAAAACATCAAAACATCACCACTTACATTGTAAGCAGCTATAAACAGTCGTTTCCTTACCACATATATATATGTGTGTGTGTGTGTGTGTGTGTGTGTGTGTGTGTAGTGATTGAACAAACGAAAGCAACAAGTCTTACACTCCAGAAAATATGGTAAATGTGTATGCAAATTTCTGTGCTCTGTGTGTGTGTGTGTGTGTGTGTGTGTGTGTGTGTGTGTGTGTGTGTGTGTGTGTGTGTGTTTGATAAAAGGGTCCATGCACTTGTACTTTTTTCCCCTCACTCCACAACACCAGTGCAAGTGCCAGTGCAATCCCATGATCCACACATTTTATTGTAAATAAGAATTTATTCCATGTTTATTTTGTATTATTATAAAGGTTTATGATTCGGTTATTTTGTGGGAATTTAAGCGAAAATGAGAAAGTCTTGCTAACAAATTAATGTGTGTAGTGTTTAATAGTGTCAGTGTTCACACACTGGGATTTGTGTTACAGAAGTTTAACCTTTGATAGAATATTTATGTTACATTTAGTAATGCACTAATCCTGTAGTTAGGACTGGTTTGGATGGAGCTTGGATTTTAATTGGATTAGCCACACTGCTAACCCTTCTTTTCACTGCCTAATTGTTTAGCATAAAACACATAATATAATATTTAGCAACATAGCACTGTGCTAGCATTATTTAGCTACTTTAGCAGATATTAAAATTACTGCTCTACAAGTAGCTGTATGATGTTACATAGCTAGCCACTGGTTCACTTACAAGTTAGCTAAACTGACATATTGAGTAATTAAAACAGGTAGCCAAGTTTGCTAGCCAGCTATATAACCTGAGGTAAAATATTTTATTGCGTAATTAAAACCAGTACGTCTACATGGAAGTTAAAAGAGAGGTCAGTGGTGGTGCTGTATGATCAAGTTTGTGACTGGCTAATCAAATGTAACTTAAGCTCCGCCCCTTATTGATTCAGTGACGCATTAATGGCATTACTAGTTATGTAATAATTAACCAGGTGTGACGCACAAAGAGATCAAAATGAACTGAAAGTGATTAAACTTGATCTTTTATTCAGTCTTCTTTTTATGAAGGTAGAAAAAACTTTTTCATTATTATAATTTTTAAAAACCTTTAGCTAATTACTCAAAGCACTTCAGAGATCAAGAAGAGCCGTTTATTAAACGGTGAACAGAGTCTTTGTTTTTAACACATTTTTCACTTGGAAACTTTGCTTTGTCTTTGTGTTTAGTCAGTGTTTCAGTACCGCTTTTGACCTGCCCTTGTTGACTTCACCTAAGTTCATTAGATGGGTGTGAGCAGTGTAGACTTCAGGAACATATCCAGAAGGCATTGCTGTGGTATGACTTTGAAAACTATTGGATATTTATAAATGTAAAAAGGAGCAGTTTAATTGTTCACTCAGTTTTTTTTTTCATCTTTACATGACAGCTGATGAAACTGTGGTACTAACTGGCACACAATATAGATAGCATGCTAATTATTTACTTAGCTAGTTAGGCAGTTGGTGCAGAGTTTAAAGAAAAATTCTCTAAGGAAATTGTAAATATCATCATATTATTTTGTAATTTATTACCTAGCAAACCAGCTGATTAGCATGCCAGTGGCCTAGCAAAGCCAAATCTGAGTGTGTAAATCTCTGAGAAAATAGTTTCTCACTATGTGTACTAGACACTCCTTAGCTTGTGTGTGCACAGTTTTTATGGCAATAAAAATAACAGATCCATTCTTAATCCCGTAGAAACTCGTGTAATGTGAGGGGAAGTCAATAAGTGTGTGTTGGAAAAGGTATTGGAACACTTCACCTTTGTGAATGAACACAATATTTTTATATATATAAATCCAGTTCGACTGACAATCCGCCTTTTGCTCAGTGTCTGTTGCCAAAGTGACGCCCGTCAAGCTGCCAGTGTCGTATCCCACAATGCCCTGCATGTCATATGCAATAGCTGCCAAAATGTGTGTGAAGTAGACATGCTGATATATACAGCTTTGTTTTTTGTTTACACTTCAGTCACATTCAGGATGGCTTTTATAAAGAAGTGTCCTTCTCTGAGGATTGATCCCATGGTTCTGTGCACCTCACGAATTTAACATGAAAGCACGGAAAACTTGGTGAACGCTCCTTCCTTCCTCTTCCTGTTGCCTCTCTTTCTTTCTTCTATACGCCATAATGAGATCCTGACAGTATGCTAAAGAGTGATCGGGAATTTAGTGATGATGATGCGAGGATTTGATATGTGCATATGCTTATAGCGCTGAACTCTAACTGGTGTGTGTGTGTGCGTGTGTGTATGTGATTGTGTTTATTCATGTTCTTCATGTTTGTACAGTGAGAGAGAAAGAGAGCCGCACAGAAATCATGTTTACTAATATATACATTCTCTATATTATATTCTATATTTTGTGCATAAAGTGTTGCCTGAATTAAAGGTATTAGAACGGATCATTTTGCCTGTTATTAATTATGGCTGAAATGAAATGTACTCATTTATACATGTTAGGTGTCTTTCTTTTAAAGCCTGGTGTTATGTTTGCTATTTAACAGCGGATGTACTGTTCATAGGTCATATTGACTTTGGGCAGCTGAGACAGAAAATAGGATTTGAAATGACCAACCTTGAATACATCTATGCTTTTGAGGAAGAGTAAAGACAAACAAAACCACTTCTCATGCCCGGGGATGCGTGCAAATAAGACATGGGACTAATGTAAAGTAAATCAGTGGGCTTCCGAGTCGTGTAACAGAAATGTGTTCACCCTGTAGTCAGGAAATTACAAATTTCAATCTTGACAATGACATAGCCATCCATGGCCAGGAACCAAGGAAGCAAAACTGGCTCTTGGAATGGGAGGGATGACATATTCTCTCCCCCCTGTCAATCACAGAGACACTAGCCAATCACAGATATCTCTGAGCTCATGTATGTGGAAGAGGGCAGATAGTGTTTACCTCTGAGTGTGACGCAGCATGAGCAGCTGTTTGAATAGATGTGGTTTCACATATCTTGGAAGAAGCATGTGTTATCCTTCACCCTGCCCAGCTGGGAGATGTCATGTGATCGTGGATAGCTGATTAGCAAGACAAAATTGTGGAGATAAGAGGGGAAAATAAAAATAGGTGTCTACTGATATTTCATTAGTTGTAGTTATTCTTTTATTCTCAGGTCAAAATGTCCTGAACATAAGCTGTGAAAGGGAGGGTTGGGGGGTAGGGATGTAGGGGTTGTATAGAAGATGCAAATTTGCCCTTTTTTCATGTTCAGTAGGGCAAATGAGCCAAGCACACATGAACTGGTGGTTCCTGACACTATCTGACAGACTATTATTTATCAAAAATAGTGATAGTGTTATCTATCACATAAATTGGTATCCCTCCATGCCACTCCATGTGATTTGGGTAATAATACAGTAACTACCTGATTTGGATTACCTGATGAGGAAAAAGTGGTTACTGAAGATGATTGAATGAGTTACATGTGCTATAAACTGATTTCTACATTAGCCTTGTGAAATCTAAGAACAAACCTCAGACACAAATCACGTGAAACACTGACACACTGTTATTTTATGCTCATGTGTGCTGGGTTACTGAGCTGATGAGTTGAATCAGGTCAAGCTAAGCTGTGCTCTTGATTAATATCATATGACAGGGATGACTGGTCTTAAAATGAGGACTGTCCTTGTGTCCTTGTGTTAAGGACACTCTATGTGTCTCAGCACTGTTATTACTCAAGCTTTAGAAGAATATGTCATCATATTTCCTCCATTGTAACATGTATACATGAATTGTGTGTGAAATATACAGAAATGAGAGTGGGAGAAAAGCGTCCATTTTGGCAGCCAGTCCCAAACATTCCATCCCAGAATTGTCCCAGCGAAATGGTTAGCTAAAACAGAAACAATTCTGTATCATTTTGTGTATTTTTATTCACATTTAATTGTCAATAACGCGCCTATGCTCGTGTGCTGATGATGACAAGCACGTATTAGAGCTGTTAAGCCGTGAAAAGCTCACACTCAGATTAGAGGGGGAAGATTCACACATCTGAACGCCTACACTCGTCCTCCGTCTCCTCAAACATGAAGACTCTGGTGATTCTGCTGCTGCTGCTGAGTGCCGTGCTACACAGTATGTATCATACTAAAGTTCATTATGAATTTTATTTTGTTGTTATTCACTAATAAACGTCCTTAAAAGTGTGACAGCGCAGTAGAATTGATATTTTAGTCTCTTGGGTAGTTCGTAAGACTATGGCCCATAATGCACTGTATATAGTGTGCCACTGATACACACTACTTCCAGATTAAGTACAATGAACAAGAAGAACAAGGAGTTAAAAACATTACTAAAGGTTCAGATTTTTTTCCGGCTTTAGTATTGTGTTCATGACAAGATTCTGAATTCTGTTTGCCCTATATAGTGTACAGTGAACAAGTGAGTAAGGCAATGATTTGAGACACAGCATGTCTGCCTAATTTGCTGATTGGGAAGTGAATAGAGTTTTCAGGGTCCAAAAACGAGACTGCATGTAAGGACTACAGTTTACAGAAAATTACTCAATAATGATCAGCCTGCTCCTCACTTGATGTTTGGAGGAATTTGCTGAGAACAATTATACTATAACATCTTCCTTTTAAGGAATATATTCCTATACAGTATGTAGTCTTTATCTTGATGGGTTAGGTCATTTGCAAACTATAATTTGTTAAAGGGTCAACTTTCTGGTTCTTCAGTCCACTATTTTTGTGAAGCATTTCTATAGCGAATCAGCTTCCCCTCATGTTTATATGCCACCTAGTGACAATAATGAAGGGAAAGTTGCCCGCTCTCAGGCTCAGACACTCTGCCCATGTCTTTTGTCCACTTTTCTGTGCAAGCTGATTGGATCTCTGCACTTCAATGCATTGTTTTCGAACAAGAAAACAAACTTTTGAACAACGCAACACAATGAGCTTTTATGGAGCAAGATAAAATCACTATTAAAAGAAAGTAGACAGAATCTCTTACGTGTTTGATGTCAGGATATGGGAAAAGGCCCGCCAAGTTGCCTTGTTCTATGAAATTAGGCATTTCTTGGCCACAGTTATAAAATGAAACACTGGCTTGCTAAACTAGGGGTGTTTGTGTGTGTGTGTGTGTGTGTGTGTGTGTGTGTGTGTGTGTGTGTGTGTGTGTGAGAGAGAGAGAGAGAGAGAG
>CM074961.1:16749270-16790180 GCA_037577455.1 Pangasius macronema
ATAGCCTGACTCCACTTATAGACCTACAAGAACTTCACATGTGAATAATCATGTAGAATTTATGTTTTTTTTTGTTTGTTTTTTTACACTTTATATGTTCATGTTTCACCATTTTCACATGTTGAGTTTTCACATGATTTTTACACAATTAGTTTATTTTCACATGTCATTTTTAGGGATGATTCATTTACTTTCATCTGATTTTTCCACATGATTCATTTTCACATGTGATTTTCAAAACATAGTTAATTTATCTTGTGGTTCATATATTTATTTATTTATTTTACATGTGATTCACTTAGTTTCGCAGGTGATTTTTTTAATACATAATGGGTTTATTCTCACATTTCTTTTTACACGATTCATTTTCCATGTGATTTTTTTTCTCATTTCTTTCTTTTTTTTTATACACATGATTTATTCTTTTTCACATATGCTTGTATTTATAATTTTATAATTTTAGACATAATATATGTAATATATGTCACATATAATATGTGAAAAACATGTTCATGTGTGGAATGGATGTGGTTTTCTGTAAGGGTGTTTCACCCAGGGTCTCCTGTAGGCTTGATGAAATGAAGGTGTTTTACATTTGGAATGTGATAAGAGATGTAAGTGCTCTGGTTGAGGATACAGTGGATATAAGAAGTCTACACACTCCTGTTAAAATGGCAGGTTTTTGTGAAGTAAAAGAATGAAAAAGATCAATCGTGTCAGAACTTTTCCCACCTTTAATGTGAAATTGCATAGTATACAAATAAAGTGAAAAACAATCAGAAACTTTTTAGGGGAAAAACATATAATTAAAACACTTACAGTAACCTAGCTGCATAAGTGTGCACACCCCTAAACTGATACTTTGTCAGTCTTTTTGGCTAAGAGTCTATCAGCTCTAATGTCTTGACTTAGCAATATTTTCCCACTCTTTCTTCCAAAAACATTCTAGATCCATCAAACTGTAAGGGCATCTCCTGTGCACAGCGCGCTGCAGGTCACCCCACAGAGTTTTAGCTGGATTCAGGTCTGGGCTCTGGCTAGGCCATTCAAAAACATTGATCTGCTTGTGGTTAAGCCATTCCTTTGCTGATTTGGATGTATGCTTTGGGTCACTGTCGTGCTGAAAGGTGAAATTCCTTTTCATCTTCAGCTTACTAGCAGACACATGAAGATGTAGATCTTCATGATTCCCTCCAGCTTGATAAAAGCCCCAGGTCTGGCTGAATTAAAGCAGCCCTAAAGCATGATGCTGCCACCACCATGCTTCACCGTGGGTATGGTGTTCTTTTGGTGATGTGCAATTTTTGGTGCCAAACATACCTTTTGGAATTATTATATCTTTAGTAATTGGTCTCATCAGACCATAACACATTTTGCCACATGGTCTGGGCCACCCTACCCCATAGTCCAGACGTGAAGAATACAAGAGATTGTTGTCACATGCAGAGAGTAATCAGTACTCGTCAGATTCCTGCAGCTCCTTTAATGTTGCTTTAGGTCTCTTGGCAGCCTCCCTGGTAAGTCTTTGTCTTGTCCTTTTGTAAATTTTGGAGGGACGTCCTGTTCTTGGTGATGTCAGTGTGGTGCTCCATTTTCTCCACTTGTTGATGATGGCCTTCACAGTGTTCCATGATACATCTAATGTTCTGGAAATTCCTTTATACCCCTCTCCTGGTCAATATCTTTCAACAAGTGAGATAGCGTACATGCTTCGTCAGCTCTTTGTGGACCTTGACTTCAGCAGTCGAGGATGAAACCAAAAAGATGTCAAGAAAATCCTAGAGAAACAACTGCTCTTTATTTGGGGTTAATCAGAATCATTTCACTGATGACAGCTGTGTGATAAATACTTCTGAACATGAGATTGAATATGATTGGTTCATTCTGAACACAGCCACATCCCCAGTTATAAAAGGGTGTGCACACTTATGCAACAAGGGTATTGCTTTTTATTTTTCCTATTTTTCCCTAAAATGTTTCTGATTGTTTTTCACTTAATTTCACATTGAGGGTGGGAAAAGTTTTGACATCTTGTTTTATCTTGGTTTAATTTTTTTCATCACAAAAACATTAACAGGGGTGTGTAGACTTTTTCTATTTAATGTTTGTGTTGTACTGTATAATCAATTACCTTGTATTCACACCTATAAGCCACAGATTTCACTTTTAGCTTATCTCTTGTGAGCATCTATGAGATGTAACTGTTATCATGTGTGGGTGTGGCCTCTCCATTCTTAGTTTTTTTCCGACTTTTTTCCGTCTTTGGGAAAACCAGACAGGAAGACCCCTTTGGGAATTTCCAAAATACATGTTGTGATGTTTCCTTTTTATGTTTTTTTTAGGGGTTCCAAGAAAAAGCCTTCACAAACCAAAGAACCCCTGAAGAAGCTTTCTTCTTCTTCTTCTAGTGGAATGTACACATGTTGCAATATTACTTTTAATTAAAATATTTTAAATCCAGGAAAGAATGATTATAATTTTGTCTTCTAATTTTGAAAGCCAAAAGCTGTTGCGATCTAAACCACAGGGAGGAACTGAATTTTGAAAACTAGAGAATTTTGGGGAATGTTGAAGATCCTACACTGTCGAATTTACTGGAACTAATCATTTGAGTTTGTGTAAAATGGAGAAAATCTCGATTCAAATTCAGATCTCCTTTGCTCCTTGCTCTACCACCCAGATCACCGCTCTGTACTGCGCATTTAACAGAGGAAGTGTTGTTTGTTCGACTGTTTGTTCTCCTGTTGTTTGTAACCCTGTAAACACAGGGTTAGGGTGAGAGAACATCATTGCATGGCTAATGAACATTCTGGAAAAAACTCTTTGGTTAAACTAGATGTCAATGAAAGTTTTGCGGTGTGTTGTGTTTATTGCTGAACACAGACCTGGCAGCACGCCTGTGCTTCAGAACAGCCTCGAGTTAAGCATTAAGGAACAAGGCAATCAAAGAGCGAATGCTTTTCATTTGCAACACTCGGGAGCCTGTCCTCCATGCTCACGTCACTGTTTAGTTACACAAAAAGTTCCGAAACCTCGGTGAAACACGTTGCACTTGTGAATTTGTACTTTTGATGTACATGTCACACTCCCTGTTCAAAATTATGAAAACAGTGTTGCTAGGCAAATGGCAAATATAGATTGCCAAGTATTTATACTTAGGCTAGTAATTTAGCTAGCTAGTACATAGCTGGTTATCCTTACAGACAATGTAAAGGTGCAGTGACAGAGGAAATGAGACAGAACAGTCTGGAAGATCAGCATTTCCCTCAGATCACAACCATTTAATGATTCTTTTATTAAGTATGTCAATTATAATGTATAATTAATGTGAATCGTAACTGGCGATTGTGAATTTCTATGAGTTCTGAGAAACATTACAACTTGTTAACTGTTAGAAAATTTTGAGTAGTGAATACCTGAGACTTAATGACTTGTTCTCTCTCTCTCTTTCTGTGTGTGTGTGTGTGTGTGTGTGTGTGTGTGTGTGTGTGTGTGTGTGTGTGTGTGTGTGTGTTGTATTCTCTGTTCCCTCAGGTCCCAGCTGCTCTACAGTATATGAGTGTGTATGAAGATGGCCATGCGGTCATTCTCCATGTTTGGTGTGGTGTGTGTATTGGCCATGTGGGTGTGTATGAGTGTGTGTGAGCCCATCAGTTTGCGTCTTTCTGGAGAGAAGCGTAAACACAATGAAGGCCGAGTGGAGATCTATTATGGTGGAGCGTGGGGGACGGTGTGTGACGACGACTTCGACATCAACGCTGCACACGTGGTGTGTAGACAGCTCGGTTACCTCGGTGCTGTCTCTTGGTTTCCGTCTGCTAAATACGGCAAAGGAGAAGGTGTGTATGTGTGTGTGTGTGTGTGTGTGTGTTGTTAGCAATGTTGACATTAAAAAGCATTCTAAATGCCCAAGACACAACTAAACATGGCATAAAAACATCTCTAAACCTTTACCCTAATCATAAATTCCATATTTGAATATGCATGAATACGCAATTTAAAACACTATAATACTGCCATCCTAATAGCTAGGTTAGCTAGCTAATAAACCAGCTTACACTCGTCACAGATCAACACAAGTGGGATTAAAGTGTCAGACAAAGTAGTATAAGAGACACTGCATAAATGGTTTTAATAGTGTTATAAACTAGTAAAACATCATGTTTTTTAATCAAACCAAAATGATCAAAATATAACGTTATCTTAGCTATCAAGATGTGTTTATCACTAGTATTATCTCATTTCTCATTAAAGTGTGGAAATAGTTGTCCAGTGTGACCAGTGTGCAAACAGACACTCTGTTAAAGTTATATACAGTATATAAATAGTTTAATGTTTGGTGTGGTGATGCCAATCCTATGTTTATATATTAATCACAGTCTTTATCATATAATATTGTGAACTAACTGAGGACACAAGAACAGGATTAATTAAATATAAAAATGTCCCCCATCCCATGACTAAGAGTTTCCACATCCCCACTGTCTCTCTGTTCATCTGTCTGTCTGTTTCTAATTTCTGGAAAATCATTTATTATTCAATGCAAGACAAAGTATTCGAACTGAGACAGCCACCATGTGGAAAAGGAAACCTGGTGTCTGTATTATCCTTGTCTGCTTGTCTGGAGACGAGGTCCCTCTCTCTGATTGTGTGTGTGTGTGTGTGTGTGTGTGTGTGTGTGTGTAGGTCATATCTGGTTGGATAATGTACACTGTACAGGGAGGGAGGCATCGATCTCTGACTGTCACTCCAACGGGTTGGGAGTTTCCGACTGCAAACACTCAGAGGATGTCGGAGTCGTCTGTACACAAAAACGCATCCCAGGATTCAAACACATCAGCACTAGCAGCAACGATATGGAGGTGAGACATACACACACTGAAAAATATCCATAAATGCACACATGCCCACTCATGTATAGTGCGGTCCAAAAGTCTGAGACAACAATTTTGAAAACTTTAAAGAAACTTAAGATATATTTCTGCTATTTCTACAATGTTAGGTGTCTGAAAATCACATAGCAAGACTGCATAATAATTTGGTGTTAAATCACAGATTTTAGACCATAATCCATTTATTATTAAGACAGAAACATATAACATAAGATTGCTGCACATTTGTAGACCTTAATATATTAGACTCAGTGCCTCTCAGCTCCATTGTTTAGGGTTTGATCCTGAGCTCATGTCCGGGTTCTCCGGTTTCCTCCTACCTTCTAAAAACATGCTAGTTATTGGATTGGCTACTCTAAATTGTCACTGTGTGTGATTACGAATGGCAGATGTACTGTAAGGTTCCTAATATAGGCTCTAGATCCACCACAACTCTGAGTAGTAGAGTGGTTACTGAAGATAAATAAATAAATGAAAGATTCAGATTTAAGGTACTTTTAAAAATGAATGCCGCTGGCAATAAGGAAAGGAAACACCCACTGGGGATAAATTTGTTAGTAGGAGTTTTTTTAACATGGCCAAACAAAGTTAAAAAAAGCAGTGCTGTAATATTTATGCTCTGAATATTAGGAAAAAAAATATTTGACGTTCATTTAAATGTGGACCGACACTGAGCCTTGTTTTTTTCTTATGAGTTCACAGCGTGAGAAAGGCCAACAGACCACAAAAAACACATTTGTGATGTTCCCCTCACTGATGAATGTGCACATAGTTCCCGTCTTACACCACAGACTTAAAAGTGTGTATTTGCTGTTTTCTTTTGCCCTACGTGATTCTCTGCATGTCTGTGTGGACGTTTTTGTGCTCATGGAAACCGAGGTGAGCTGTCTGTAATGTTCTTTTCCATCTCCACAACCTTAGAGGCTAATGAACTTACCACAGATCACACACACTCACTCACACACACACACACACACACACACACTGCCCACAGCTCTCTGTCTAATCAGCCAGACTTCCTCTGAAATGCTGATTCGTGGAACAGATGACGACAGTGTGAGGGAACCCCGTCTCTCCCCCAAAGGAGAATCCCTTCTTTTTACACACAGTGGAAAGACTGTGTGGGTTTTATTACCCCGTGGTGACTTGCAGTTGGGGTAGTGGAGAACTTGGATGGGTGCGGGGTCCTCTAGTCGCTTTTCAGAAACATAAAACCTCCGCACACTCACACATGGCCTCCTAATGACTTTACCCCCTTCTGTATGTTTGCCAGGTTATAAGGTGACCTTAGATCTCTGCAGTAGACAAGCAACTTTTTCTCTCGGCACATACCATCAGTCTGAGACAGCTGAGCAGCTGCTATATGTCTAACCTGCTCCATTATTTCCTCCTAAAATTTGCCAGACGATATTAGATTCCGTTGGAAGTAAAGCAATATTACAGCTTTTGGGATAAGATCATGGATTTTGTGTTTCTGTGGATGTCGGATCATTACTTTACACCATAATTTTTTTTTTTTAATTTACATTTCAGTGGGACACACTGCTCACAACACCTGTCTTTTCATACAATTAAAGTTTTTTTATAAGGTTCTTTTTTTAAGGAAAAAACTTAAAAATCACTATTAATTTTCAAAATATTTTTGAACACAAATTTTCAGCACCCCGAATTCGACTATTTTCGAATAGAACAGCCTGACCTGAACTGTTTTACACCTCTTATTATTATTATTTTTAAAAAATGTATTAAAGAATGACACATCATTAAGCAACATCCATGTTGCTTAGTTCCTGTTATCACTTTCCTTATAGCAGCTATAAACATTCATTCTCTCAACAGCCTCTTTTTCTCCCCGTCTCTTGAAGTTAATAAGACTGCAGTGTTGAAAGAGAACTTGCAATACACTCCATACTGAATACTGTCCTGCGTCGGAAAACTTAAAGTTACGGTTTTACATCTGACTGTTACAAAGCGCTGAGACTCGCCAAAACTTCAGATGATTTCACTCTGTTTATGTGCAAGGTCCACCATAAAAAACCCTGTGTAAGTTATTACTTACATACATATATAAACGATGACGTATTAGAATGGGAGCATTAAAACAGTATATACCTGCGATTTGTCTTGCAGTCAGAACTACTATCAGAGCTGCTGTTATAGAAAATGAATCAACGCCTTTTGACTGATTAGAATCGAGATTTCAAAAGCACAGCACTGCACTCCAGCTTGAAGTTACTCACTTTATATTGTTTTGAAACTATACTTCCCTGCTTAATAATCTGATATAGACATTGATGACTATTTTCTACTGGTCTTCTATGCACATGGAGGAAAACCCAAAGTTTAAAAAAAGGGAACAAATAGAAACATTCAGTATGCAGTACGCCTGTTACTTTAAGTAATAAATAAAACAGTCAAGACTATTACAAGGTTATTCCAAAATACCCTCAGAAAATCATTACCTGACTCACCATCCAACTTAAAGTCATCTGATGTTACTATAGATTCTCGTCTCTGTGTGTTTTCCTCATTGATGGATAATTTACTGTGCGAAGCAAATAGTGTTTCAGCATACTTCACTTCTTCCTCCCTCCTTAATGGACAAATAGTCGTTTTCTTACACCACTGACTCAAACATCTGCTAAACACTTCCACAAATATTAGTCCATTACACCCAAGTGTCATAATAGCCTTTCTGTCCCCTACATACACACACACTCTTTTATTCCTGTGTGTTTACGCCCATTATTTGTATTTCCGTCTCCTGGGTGTTGCTAATGCTGTGTGAAACATCCAGACGTGTGTGTGTGCAGAAAGGTTTGTGTGAGGTCAGGTTTTTTTTTTTTTGACCGTCAGTCAGTGTACAGAGAAACTTGCTACGTTATCATTTATTCCAAACACTCATTCCATTTCTCTTTGTCATATCTACTTGCCCATGCACAGCTCTAACTTTCTGTCATTTCCATCCAGGGTTTATTCTCCACAAAGGCAAGGTATGCTTAAAACAGGTGGTTACATGGCTTTCTGAGATTTTGGCCATATCCTTGAAAATATCATAAGTTTGAAATCTGACGATGCCACATGTGCCTGCAGCCGGGAGTTTAAGACTGTGTAAATGTCCTGCGCTCAGGGTGGCATTAGACTGATGCTAGCTAATCACAAACATCTGTAAGCTTATGTATATAGATACAGATAGAGCGGCTTCACGTGTCTCACAGGAAGCAGGTATTAGCCTTTACCTTTCCAGAGTTGCTAGCTTTAAAATGGCTTTAAATCCTATTTGTGTTCATGTATACAACTAGGAAAAGGAAAAGGAAAGAAAGGGGAAGGAATGAAGAAGGGGGAGAGAAACAAGAAAGAAGGAAAAGGAAGAGGAGAAAAAAAGAAAAGTATTTAAAAAAAATTAAGGCAGGAAGTAAGTAAGGTAGGAAAGAAAAGGAAGAGTAGAGATTAAGTGAAGGAAACAAAAGAAAAGAAAGTGGAGAGAAACAGGAAGGAAAATGAAGAGGGGAGAAACAGGAAGGAAGAGAAGAGGAAAAGGAGAGAAACAGGGAGTAAGGAAAGGAAGATGAGAGAAACAATGTGAAGAGACTGAAAGAAGCAAAGAAACCCATATGTGCTTTATGAACATCTCATTTCAGAGTTGGTCTCCCTTTGTGGTTGTAATAACCTCCACTCTTCTGGGAAGCATTTCCACTAAATTTTGGAGCGTGGCTGTGGGGATTTGTGATCATTCAGGCACAAGATCATTAGTGAGATCAGGCAGTGATGTTGGTGAGGAGGCCTGGAGTGCAGTCAGAGCTCTAGTTCATCACAGTGGTCTTCAGTGGGGTTGAGGTAAGGGCTCTGTGGAGGACACTCAAGTTCTTCCACTCCAAATTGACAAACCATGTCTTCATGGAGCTCGCTTTGTGCACAGATGCATGCTGGAACATGTTTGGGCCCTTTGGGTTCCAGTGAAGGGGAAACCGTAATGCTACAGCATACAAAGACAATCGTGTGCTTCCAAACACAGGAGAACCACATATAGTGATCACTTTGGCCATATAGTGTATCTAAATATAGCAATAATAGGATATGGTGACTCTGGCTCTACTTAAGGCTCTGGACTACCCATAAGAGGGTATGAGCAAGCCTCATAACCCTCATCTTCTTAATTGTAAATTGTCTGCCAAATGAATAAATGTAAATAATATTCATGAATATACAGCAGCTACCCAAAGTTACATATACCCTAATACAGAATGCCTCCCAACCATAGTGTGTCCGTGATTTTCATGTTGAAAAAGGTGATATATTGTATCAGCACATGCCTACAGCAGATTGCTTCAGCTTCTGAGAGCAATGAAACATGAGGTTGAGGTGTGTGTGTGTGTGTGTGTGTGTGTGTGTGTGTGTATCTGACTGGGAGCAGTAATACAGGACTCTATTGATGTGATGAATGAATGTTCCTCTGTGGCTGAGCTAACACCATTAGTGCACACAGCTCACATCCTGTAAATTCTACAAATTGCACTTTTTTTTTTCTTGAAACCTGCTATGAGATGTTTAAAATGCAGTGGCCTCCTTGATTTAGATGTGTAAATGAGCGAAAGTGGAGCTTTGACATTTTTCTGATGGATTCCTAAAGGTCCACTTTAAACAACATTCCAACATCCATCAGTAGTAGTTCTGCTGTAGTAGTGTTATACGGTGTTTAATGTTGTCCTGTTGTTTGTATATAAGTATTTATATGACATTCTTTAGTCGTTAGAGTCTTTTAAGAGGTTTTATTGCTTCCTGAAGCTGTGTTCATCCAGCTTGAGTTCTTGAACTTTTTACTCCTCGTGTTTTAGTGGTGTTGTAAAGTCAGTGAAAGCACTGTACGCATTTCTTCACCTTGGAGAGCTGGTACCATGGGTTGTGTTTAGGACTATTTATTTTAGTCACATTCACTTTTTTTACAGTGTCATGTCAATAAATCACCCATTTAAAAAAAAAAACAGGCTTAAATCTTTCTTTAAAATAACCCTAGACCATTTAAATGATCCCTGACCCCATTTTAAATACCTTTTAGTATAAACATTAATTTCTTCTTTAAACTAAACTTAATGCCTCTTTTTTTAAAAAAACCCCAACGCAAACTCCTTACTCGACAGCATGACTTTGAAAGAATGAAGAAACATTAAAACGAGACTAGACAAGCCTGGTTTTTGCAAGTATCGGAAATTTGAGAAGTCTCTGTTCGAGCATCCACAAACACAACCTGAAAGAGAAATGACATGTCCAGGCCTCGCCATCTCAGCACGTATTGTAGTGATATAATATGGATCAAAACCGTTTTAAAAATAACTTGTGTTCACACAGATACCAATACTCCACATTCTACAGCATTAGAGATACACAACCATATTCCAACAAATCTCTTTGGCTATATATTTATCTCCATTTTCCACAATCTGGCATCCACTTAATGGACTGCTTGAGATCAACAAATACTGGACAGCAGCAATCCTGGTTTTAAAAAAAAAGAAGAAGAAGAAGAAGAAGAAAATAATGCAAGAACGCTAGTCCACATTTTAACGCATATGACTGATTGATCAGTCTGAGTAGAACAGCTTCTTTTATGGCAAATCTATGAAGAACAGACCAGTTCAACTAAGAAAAATATGATACAGTAAACACGAATGTGGCACGTATAGTCTCTTTTAAATGTAATTGTAAATGTAATATGATTGCCAAAGCCTGATTCTAAGTTATCCAAAGTGGGGTGGGGTGCACATACTTTATAAAAGCATTTTTATAAGAATGTACCACAAAATTAACAATATTCTTTCATTTTCTGAGTTGTTTTACTAGTTGACCTACTATCAGTGAGATCTGGTCTAGTCCTAAAACTATATAAAGATGCTTTTAATTTCACAAACAATAATAAACCCTTTATAACGTGAACTTTATAGTAGTTAAATTTGATCTTGAGCCCATTTTAAAGACTACCCTTAATCCCTTATTAGAACTAGCCCTTCTTCTGACTTCTTCTGTCAGATCTTCTCATCTCATCACGAGATTTCTTTAATAAATCAAATAATTTCTTAAAGATCTACATAATGAATGATTTCCCATTCTTTTGCTGTCAGAGACTGAAAAGGTTTACGCAAACATAATTTCTCTGACACTGTAAAGAAAAACGCATGATGTCAGTCAGAGGAATGTGCATCGCTTTTCCATGAACACAGTGTGGAAGAGAAAATTCTGTACCGTAGTGAATCATTACCACAAGCACAAACACATCTTTGTGAGTTATTATAATGTGCTACTGTATCTACACTTACCTAATTCTAACTTTTCCCTGAATGACTAAAAATATACTGGCTCTTTTAGTCTTTCAAATAAAAGCTGCATATTCACAAACTCCAAATTGGCATGTATTACTATGAGTATGGGTCCTCATGAAGAGCTAAAAACCTACACGCACGCACACACACACACACACACACACACACACACACACACACACACACACACACATGGGGGTTGACTGGACTTCTGTTCTGATGACTTTAAGCACATTTTTCAGACGTTGTTGCAACATGTAACTCTCACTGAGAATTTTCACTGGTTTGAGTTGGTTTTGATTTGTTGTTTCTTGAAACTGGCTGCATGTCACTCAAAAGCCAAAGTCTTTTATTTACATTTGCAACGTATTTCAAGGATATATACTTGGAAATGCTTGTCTTGAGGCTCAGTTAAATTGCTAACATGTGACATGATAAGGCACGGAATATACAAAAATATAAGAGCAATAAAAGCAAGAAATATTAACTGATACCAACAAATATGTTTACAATGAATAAAAATGAAGTACAATATTTGCACAAAAATTGTCAAAAGAAGTTTAATAGGTGTGGAGTAAAGTGTTAGGGTTATAGTAACTGTTGTAGTACAAAAAATAAAAGAAATAGGAGTTACAGTACTGTATTAAAGTGACTATAAAGCAATAGATGTACAGTAAACATGTAAATTTACTCAACCTGAGATACTGAGAATGGACTAGTGGCTATTTATTACCCTGAAAGCCTGCAGAAAAAACTGTGATTGTGAACTGTGATTTGATCAGTAGACAAAATAAATCAAATGTCAACCTTGTATGTTATCTGCTCATAGTAATTCAAATGTCTTCTGTTGAATGAAATAAACTGGAGGTATAAATCATCTTAAAATTCCTGAGGAAATACTTCATAAATCTGACTCTGCTTCTGTGATAGGTGTGTGCTAAAAGAGCTAAACTGGTGGTCCATCTTGTTGAGCTGGTTACCTGATACCCTAAACACTGATCTATAGGCAGAAATCACTTTTTGAACTCACAAAAATCTTTTTAATCATTACAAAAGCTAAATAACTATTTACTAAAGCTAGCTAGCTTCCATTAACCCCATAATACGTAAGCTAGATAGAGTTGCAACAAGTTTAGCTAAAAATAAACAGCTAAGTAATTAGCGAATAGCTACAAAACATAGCTGTTAAATAATGCTAGCTTGATAGTTAGCTTTTCTCACTCACTCACTGTGAAATGAAGTATTAGAAAGAAAAAGATATTAAATGAGCTGGTGTTGCACCAGTACTGGAATTTCTGCAGTAACCATTATCTACATAACACAGCTAGCTAGCTAAACAATGTAACCTAGATAGCACCTCAAAGGTCTTTTTGTGAGGAGGACGTCACAGGGGACTGCTACATTATTTCTTGCTCTACATTCTCTTTGGCATTCTGTCAGACTGAAACACAGAGATGCTGAATGTGTGTGGCATCTAAATTTGGCCTCTAAAGGGTAAAGTTCACATTCCTGGAGCGAGAAACTCGATCTGCTCTGCATTTCCTGCACAATAGGAGCCGGTTTTGGGGAAGCTGTGTATTGGTTTAGAGATATAAGGTCGTGTTTGCTGTTGAACATTATTGATGTGCTGTGAATGTGTTGGGTCTTTGAGGTTGTTATGTATTACGGTTTACATTACAGTTTGCAGTATTCTGTAGTACTGATGCAGTTAGCATCGCAAGTGGTGCAGCTCGGGACATAATGCTTTTAGGGAAGAACACTATCTGAATTGTTTGTTATAGTGTAATAATTTTTGTTTCACATGAATAGTGAGATGGTTTGTGTGACTATCACCAGCATGATCATGGACGTCTGACTGCGCTGCTGCTTATTGTATATCATGTTTATCATGTGTTGTATATCATGTGTTGTATATCATGTGGTGTATTCAGGGAACTGAACTGGTAATACTAGCAGGATAAAAATGTAACAATATTTTGAAATGCTACAAGCGCTTTGGGACAGATATTTGGGTTCCACATCCGGTGTGAGTCATGAGCTACACTACTAAAACTGATGAATTTATTAACCAGTGCCTAGCAGCTTTAGTGCGATGGACATTCCCAATGGTTGTATAAGATATGTATGTAATGCATTCTGAATAATATAGTGCCAAAGCATTGATGGGCAAAACCTCTATAACTTGAAGTTCTAGTGATCTCATGACTTATTTTTTTCGCTGTGGAACAAAAGGAAACCAAGCAGATTTCCTGTAAGTTCTTTGAACTATTATTAGTAAAGTTGATCGGGAGCCAAAATTCACCACAATTAAAACTGCACTATACAAAGTGGCCACAAGGTTTTTTTTTGTTTGTTTGTTTGTTTGGTTGGGGTTTTTTTTAGCACTGATGGTGGTGGTGGTGGTGGTGGTGATGGTGGCGTTTTCCTCTCAAACCACAAAATATTAGGTTTAGATGATTGTAATCCTTCTATTGCGATTTATAACAGCCTTACTATTTAAAGTCTGGAAAATGCCACTTTTCATTTCACTAAACACAGAAAGCATTTTGTGTACATATGGCCTGCTGTGTCAGAATATTACAAATTTACTGGTAAAAAAACATAATGAAATCAAATATTAAATTTTTTGTATAGTTTTAAATTAGGTTTGGTGTGATAGACAAAACTAATTTTCCATTAATCCCACCAGCCGAACAAAAACCACCTGAAAAACTCCCTAGATCCACCTATTTAAAGACATGTACCCATCAGGCAGTCATGCTCATTAGCATACATGTTCTTAGCAGATCACCTGCTAAACTGTCCACACCTTCCAGTGTATTCACCGAATTTAGATAGATATATAGATAGATAGATAGATAGATAGATAGATAGATAGATAGATAGATAGATAGATAGATAGATAGATAGAAATTTGGGAATTTTATGCTTGACTTACTTTGGAAGTGTGAAGTCAGAACTTTGAGTTCAACCTCCACATGTTTGAGCTAAATTTGGATGAAAAAATGGATGCCTACCCAAATACTTGTCTTTTTTTCTCTGTCTGAGCACAAAAAAAACACCTAGCTAGCCAGCTAATTTCAGTGATATGAGTGATAACTTTAACGTTTGTGATGTACACTACAATATATGGCCAAATGTTAGTAGACACCTCAACATCCCATTCCAGATTTAGTCCTTCTTTGCTATTATAAAACATCCACTCTTCTGGAAGCCTTTCCACTAGATTTTGGAGCGTGGCTGTGGGAATTTGTGATCATTAAGCCACAACAACATGAGTGAGTTCAGGCGCTGATGTTGGATGAGGAAGCCTGGGGTGCAATCAGCATTCCATTTCATCCCAAAGGTATTCAGTGGGGTTGAGGTCAGGGATCTGTGCAGTCACTTAAGTTCTTCCACACAAACCTTGGCAACCCATGGAATTGTAATGCTACAGCATACAAAGACATTCTATACAATTGTGTGCTTTCAAACTGTGTGGCAACAGTGTGTAATGGGTGTGATGGTCAGGTGTCTACAAACCTTTTACCTCCTCAAATCTAAGTGAACTGTTAGATCTAATTAAGTAATGTATCTGTATTTTGATTGATCTAAAGCAAATACTATTATAATTTCAATTAAAAGAAGGGAGATGCTACCTTATTTCCTGTTGATGGTTTGAGCAGCCATGTTGATATGATGTCATATGCTGAACTCGTGGTTGAGGATCCTTTCTCTGACTTTACAAGAAAGAATTCCATGTTGAGTGGTCATTTTATTTGGCTTTTTCTAGTCTGACATTGAAATTCCCAAAGTGTGAATGAGTGAGAGAGAATGTCTTAGTGGAGTGACTGCTTTCAGACTGATATGTTAGAAATGGAAAATGAACACTTCATACACAGGAAACGGATTTCCGTTTAAAACTCTGTCCTGTTCTATGTGCCTTGGTGTGTTTCCAGCCTTCCTCATATCACTCAGATGCTCTCAGATTTCCTTCAGAGAGACAAACAGAAATATAGACAGAAAGAAAGGAAGAGAGGAAGAAGGGATGTAATGGGATTATATCCCATACTCTCCCTCAACATCTGCAGTCTCACACACATACTCATGCACTTTCTGATCCAAGCAGCCAGTAGTGTAGCAGAAACAGTATGTGTACATGTATAGTGACAATCTTATTGAATTGAATTGTGTGTGAGACAGAGAGAGAGACAAATAGACACAAAGCTGCAGAGAGAAGAGAAAGAGAGATGGAGAGACAGACATAGAGAGAAACAAAAAGGAAAGAGACAGATATCACCATTATATGCCCTATCAACACATCAGCTGTAGATCTTGCTGGTTTGATGATGATGAGGATGATGGTGGTGCTGGATGTCTTGAGAGGACATCCCGTCTTGTATTGAAGCGAGCAGGACATTTCACAGACATACTCCAAGAGGATGAATCATAAGTGGTTCAGTCTGCCTCCACATCCCAAAAGCACTTCCAACAGTGGTTCCCCAACCAGATGTTGCACAAATGGTAAGCTAATTTCCACAACATTGTTTGTGAACAGTTTCCATCATTAACTGTTGAAAAGGAGTGATATCATCAGTCATAGAGAGACTGGAACATTCAATAGTTTGTAGAAAATAGAAAATAGTCTGTTTCCATCCACCTTTGTCACAATTTCTAATGATCCACAACACAACTGTTATATCTCAGGCACACACTGACTGCATACTACCGAATGTGTCTCTTTAATACTACGTTGCTTGGCTAGTACTTCTTAGCTAGTTAAGGGCTGAAAGACATTCCCTCTATGCCATTATCAGCTTTGTACCCACTGTATAGTTACCCAATCTGCACCCACTTGTTTTGTCCCCCAATCTGCACCCCCTGTGTGGTTACCTGATGTGCACCTCGTGTAGGGTTATCCAATCTGCAGTCCCTGATCTGTGTCACTCCCCAATCTGCGCCCCACTGTGTGCTACCAGATCTACACACCCTTGTGGCGGGTCTTGAGTAGAACCCATAATCGTTGTTTGATCTACACCCTCTTTCTGTCTACCTGATCTGCATCCTGTTCTTTTACCCAATCTACACCCTTCATCATTAAACAAATCTGTACCCTGTGTCCTTACCTGATCTGTGCCCCCTCTTGAGCTGTTACATAATCGGCAAACTTGTGTTGTTATCCAATCTGTGTCCCCTCTTTCATTTCCCAATCTGCGTCATCTATGTTTTTATCTGATTTGTATCTCTTGCCTTGCCATTGTATCTACATCCCATTTCTTCTCTTCTCTGATCTATATCCTTTGTCTAGTTACCTGATTGTCCCTGGTGTCACTACGTGATCTCTTATGCTGTTATGGTATCTGTGTCCACTGTCTTATTACCTAATCTGGATCCCCTGTCTTGATACCATATCTGCACCTCTTCTAAATGTGTATATAGTCACACCTTTACTGGCAACTGTTTTTCAAACTGCTTCACTATCTTTTGTGGTACTTCTGGTTTGGGTTGAATGTTGTTTTTATGTGTCATCCCAACCACAATCCTACAGGATATGCTTCCATACTTCACCAGTCACTGTTCGCTTGACCCACAGCACTATAGATGCACACAACTCATAGTTGAATTTTTGGAGATCTGCACAACAGCTGTCATGCTTACCCATAAACCTGTCTTTTTAAACCTGGCATCTTAATGTGCATTTTTCCAGAAATACAAATCAGCCCAGTTTTCAATCAGCCACAGATCCTGTTCCATTTACCATGATGACTGGTTACCTCATGTGGAATGGGCGGTCAGAGGTCAAAAGTCATTTGAGGTTAAAAAGCTTTAGGAACAGGTGACCTGTTAACCTCTGGCTTGAGTCTGACGCAGAAACAATATGTGCTTTCTCTCAGACACACACACACACACACACACACACACAAGGCATGGTGAAATTAAGCAGCAGTGTGTGTTTACCTCACACTGACCCAGTCAAGAACACAATGGCATCTGGCTGTAGACTTGTTGGGTTTAGTAGGATGGCGTGAACCTGCAATGTGTGTGTGTGTATGTGTTTACTGATGTTTCTCATTTGGGCGTTTCTACTGAAAGGGCAACTAACATGGGAATAAACATACCAGCTGTCTCCCTCTGACTCCCTTACTATATCTTCTCTCTCCCTCTCTTTATCTCTATCTCTAACAGCACAAATAATTTTTTTTTTTTAAATTCCCCTTGTTTTCTTCTGACTTGATCTCTGCACATGTCTGACTAACGTGATATGGGAGACAGGATGTGAATAAGACTGGGGGATTTGCCGCATCATAGGCACGGTAACCGTTCACACACACAGACACAGACACACACACTCACACTCCTCCTTGCTCCTCAGTTGTATTCATGAACGTTAGTGCTGTGTAAATATAGTGAGTCTGGAAGTGTAAGAGAAGTGGGGTGTGAAGGGAGAGCTCAGCAGCACAGCACTGGAGGAATGTCTGCACTAAGACTCCCCTGCTGCAGTTTACGTTCTTCTTGGTGTTGGCTTTTTTAGTTCAAAAGGCAGATCAAATCGCTATTTTTACTTTAAACACATGGAAAAACCTGAGAGCGATCAAACACAGGTGTTACTCTGAGTTAGCACAACTCAAATATGTGTGGTTTTAAACAGAGGTCACGTTGTGTGTTAACGCTACATAGAACGTTGTGTTTCTGTAGTACTTAGCAATGTTCTGTTCCACTGACTCAGGCCACAGCTGTTAACATTTGTTTATAAATCCTCATTTTAAAAATTCTGTTTATCGCAGTCAAGATAATGGAGAAATGGAGCCCAGTGTTAATGGCAATGTTTTTTTCCCCTGCTATAACGTAAAGTAATTCCAAACTTCCTCTAGTGGAGTTAGCTAGCTAGCCTACTTTGCATAACTAGCAAACATATCAACCTACAGTAGGCCCATTTCATGTGACTAGATCTTTACTGAATTTGATGAGCAGTCTGTCCATATGGTAGTTACAGTTTATAACAGTTTAGATGAATCTAGCTAAGTAGATCCCCCAATAGTGAGATTTGAGTGCCAAAAGCAAATAACTATTAATTTATTTTATAACAACTTATAAGTCCCCTGTAGAAAAAAAAATATTGCGTGAAAAATATGCATGTACATAACTGATCATGCCTTCCATCACCTTAATAACAGCACCAATCCTGTCAGGTAAGGATTTCTCCAGTGTCTTGGGAGTTCCTGTTAGCCCACTTCCACTGACTGGGTGCAGTTCAGCTACAGTTCATGGTGCCTATTTCTGCTGTCCCAGATATTCTCATAAGTTCTATGGGATTGAGATCTGGTGATTTTGCAGGTCAAAGAGTCCCATTGTTCCATGAGACTTGTCAAACAAGTTGCACACACATTTGGAACGTGGGAGTGCCACGGTTGTGTTCTGCTTGAACATGAAACACAAAAGACAACCTAAGATTCTGGCCAACAAAAGATAATCCACTTTTATGCCAAGTTAAATTATGCCCAGGAGACATCCTATTGGATGTAAGGGGGGCTTAGTAACACATAAATAGAAGGGTTCTGTTTCCACGTTGGGTGGAGCGGTGGCTCAGTGGGTACCATTGCTGCCTCACAGATACAGCATTCCTGATTCCATCCTGCTCTTGGGTTACAGTCTGTGTGCAAGTTCTCACCATGTTCAAGTGGATTTCCTCTGGGTTCTTTGGTTTTCTCCAAAAAACTTGCCAGTAGGTGGACTGGCAACTCTAAATTGTCTCTAGGTGTGAATGTGTGTGCAGGGTTCTCTGCAATGGACTGGTGTCCCAGTTTCCTTTTTTGAAACTAATCAAAAGCTGGAGTGGTTTGTCCCTTCTCCAGCATGCCAAAAACTACAAACTATAAAGAAGAGAATAGATCAAATCATGATGGGAATACATTGACCATCGCAAAGAAAAATAGGTTTTTGGGGGACTTTTTTGTTTTATGTCTTTAAAAATTATGTTTTGAGGAAATTGATTTCGACAATTAGCGAACTTGGAGTCATAAATTCATCTGTTTATAATTTATTTTGCAATTTTGCAGATGAATTTATTACTCTAAGTACGCTTATTGAGTTGATGAAATCAATTATCTCAAAAAAAAAATTTTTGTGGAGAAAAATGTATTGCCATAAAACCTGTCTGAGGTGACTAGAATTGAATAAATATTTAGAACTGCACAAATGTGAAAAAGATGAAAAAGGTGAAAAGGTGCACTGCTGCTGGACTGCTGTTGTGTTGCAAAACTAAATTATATTGTATCATGTATTGTATCATGTATTGTGAAAATGACTTCAACAAGCATAACATAAGATTTCCAAAATAACAAAGTGTAAATACTTTACCTCCCAATTTAAATGACCTGAGCACCATCTCTATTAGAATTATGGTGATGTTAGTTAGAGAGTGCAAATTGAGCATGGAAAATGTTGGGCATATCATTTTTACTGTGTCATCCCTTTGCTCAATTTCACTTTACTCATTTCCTAAAGGGTTAACACCAGCAGCTTTTCTGGTTTACTGCAAAAAGTCTTTGCCAAACCACACAGAGCGGCTAGTGGAAGAGCCCTTTCCTCCATCCTCTTTCCTCTGCCTTTTGATATTTACATAAAGTTTTGCTTGTTTGCGTCTAGCAATGGAGGTTTTCACATTCCTGCCATTCCACAGTGTCTGGGTTTGATTTAGACCTCTATCATCTATTCATATCATCAGGTTGGTTTGTTGAAAACCCTCCGTCTATCCAGTTTGAGCTACATTCAAATCCAAATGGCTGAGAGAAGAACCACAAACTGTTTTTCATCAGTTAATGAACTGTCTGGTTTTCCTGATTTTATAAATTCTATTTATGCTGAATATATAAAGTTTCATTCATTGTTTTATTTCAAGCAGAACATTTAATGCTCTCTTTCTCTCTCTCTCTCTCTCTCTCTCTCTCTCACTCTCTCTCAGACTCTGGATGTGCGAGTCGAGGACGTGCGTATCAGAGCCACCTATTCCCACCGTAAGCGTATTCCAGTCACAGAGGGCTTTGTGGAAGTGAAGGTTGAGGGAAAATGGAGGCAGATCTGCGATGAGAGCTGGACTCCACAAAACACCCGTGTAGTATGTGGCATGTATGGCTTCCCTGGAGTGAAGGGCTTCAATGCTAAAACCTACAAGTAAGTCAACATCAAGTGAGGTCCAGTCTTAGGGAGGCGCTATGCAAATATTTAATATGGTAAAGCATTTTTCCAGTCGGCAGGAGATCAAGAGTTCGAATCCTGACCTGAGTCCAAGAATGAAAAAGCAGCCCTGCTCTCTGGGTAGGAGGGATGGCATTCTCTCCTTTCGATCGAATTGACGTGGGCGAATCAACACGAGCTCATGAATACAGAACAGAGTAGTTAGGATCTCCTCCAACATGTGAGCAGGAGTAACAATAGATATATAAGTAGCTGTCTATTTAATGGGAGTAAAGAGAAAAGTAGGAATAAAAAAGTATTTTACCTTCATATATAGGTTTGATATGTGTTTTCTGAGATGCTTTTCTGCACACCACAGTTGTAAAGAGTGGTTATTTGCATCACCATAGCCTTTCTGTCAGCTCAAACCAGTCTGGCCATCCTCCTTTGACCTCTCTCTCATGAACAAAGCATTTCCCCCTGCATAGGTGACACTCACTGGTTACCAACAACCATATCCCCTTGGCTGAATACTCTTTGCTCATTATTAGTGCAATATGTTTACTGATTATTTAATTCACTTGAATTTCCTATGTGATATATCAGTTATTTAACTAATACCTAAAAATGTGAACATTCTAACTCATCTAAAAATTCCTATAAATCATTCAAATTATATCGATATAAAATATCTAAAATTACATAAAGTACTTACATAACATTATGTACATATATAAATTAGATTTAGAATAATAATTTGAATGATTACCTAATTGAAATTGCATTAGAGTCTAATTTAGTTAGACTTTAGAAGTTCTACCAATAAATATCTCCTTGTCACAACTCATAATAAATCTGAAAAGCAGCAGTTTAAATGCATTCTCGTCCACTTTTCCTTGTCTGAGTACCCTTTTCCCCATTGTAAGTGTTCTTCCATCACTCTGTCGGCTCGCAGAGTATGTGATAGGTGAGGGTTTAGGTGAGGGATCGAGTCAGTATCACTTTAGACTTAGGTAGCACGAGGTTACCCAGTTTCACAGTTTGCAGTTGTATAATATGTGAAATACTTCATATTAAAATCTTGAGCATGAATTGTCAGTGTTTAGGGTTTTACTGCTCTGGGCTCGAAGATGTGCTTTGAAGATGTGCTGCTTGTTATTTGAGATATGACAAATATGTAAGTGCAGTTCAAGAGGAGAGAATAAATCTGTAGAGTGAAAGAGAACAGGACATTTTCCAGAGTTTAACAGAAACCAGAGTTCAGATTGGCCTGCATCTGATATCAAAATAATATTAATAATATTTATTGATACCTTCCTGTGTGTGATGACTAAGTGACCTCTCAACACACTCATTCATTTAAAATACTCCAAAGGTTAATGTTTATAGCTAAATAGTAGTTAAAGAAACCGAACAAGCTTTGAATTATTTCTGAAATGAACCACGGATCGTGTGTGTGTGTGTGTGTGTGTGTGTGTGTGTGTGTGTGGTGGGGGTTGTGTAGACATATTTTAGACATATTTTTAGAACAACAGTTTTGTATTATAAATACTTACATACAGTCCAGCGTTTTTAAATGTCTGCCACCTAAAAAAAAAAAAAAAAAGACATTTTTACAGTAAACAATATATACCCCAATATATAGGTTGAGTTTGAAACATAATTTTATTTAATGTCAAACATTCAGTAGAAACATTTCCTCCACTGAGGAGGAAAAATATAAAATCTGTTAAAATTGTAACTCTACAGTATATAGTTTTTTTATATTCCATATTTTCAACATCAGATCATCTGCTTCCAGTTAATTTGTAATAATATAAAAACTTAAACATTATAAAAAGATATCACTGTATCTTCAATCTTCAAAAAAAGTGTTTTGTGACATAATTTACCAGAATAGATGTTCGCTATGGTGGCCATTCCTACTATACAGTGCATTGTTTAAAATTTAGCCTATTTTGTAGTCAGGATCCAAATGATGTAGCTAAACAGGTACAAAATACCCATAATGCACTGTGTAGTGTGCTGTTTGTTGGGAATAGGGGGTGTAGAGATTAATTTGAAGTGCACTCTAAATAGCTGTGACTTTTAAACCCTATGCGTGGTCAGTTTCGTTGTCTTTTGAAAGCGGTTAAAGCTAACTAAATTCCTCAAAGGAATGCTTGCTGTTATCGTTCTTGGGTGCATATAAAATAGACAGACTTGGGGATGCTGTTGTGGTTCGAATTCTTCTTTTAATTTGCTTTCAGTAACTAGAAACATTGAGTATTTGACACTCACTGTCATGTCTCGCCCGGTTTTGTCTCGCACACTCTGGCCCTTTTGGCTTGTGCTTTCCTTATATGGTCACAACTTCCTTCCTTGTTAAGCCACTCTCTCTTTTGATTTCTCTCCACCCATTGTCAGTGAGATCCATTTTAGTGATAGCTATCATGGATGTAAAAACAAAAAGCATATTACAGCCTCTTTAGCTGTCATCGTTTTATTGCTGTATGTGTTTGTATGTTTTTGTGAGTTGTGCTGAAACAGTGATGAAAGCAAGGACTGAATTTTTTATCAAATAATCGTATTTACTTAAATACTAAATATGATTATAACCCATAGATTTCATACTCATGATTAACCCCATGTTATTATGAGTACCATGTTTAGTGCTCTGGACTCACTAGCTGTTATGTTATAAGGCATGCTTTATGGTTCTGTAAAATAAAGTGTTAAACCGAGAGTCCCTTAAGAAAAATAAAAATGAAATATCATTTCTATCCTCTCGTAGGCTTCTTTCTCAGCGAAGGAGGAAGGACTACTTTGGTTTTTCAGTGAACTGCACAGGAAATGAAGCTCATCTGACCGAGTGTAGGATGGGCAAAGCACTGAAAGTGGAGAAAAATCCGAATGCCACGTGCGCCTATGGAATGCCTTCCGTGATCAGCTGTGTTCCTGGAAGAGCCTTCGCACCCACACAGTCCTTAGGATTCAGAAAGGCCTACAGAGCAGAGGTATACACACACACACATGCACACACACACACACACACACACACACACACACCTAAACCTCATGTGTGTACTGCTTTGCAATGCTGTGTCTGCATGGTCCAATCTGTCTGTTTTGAATTTCTAGCCATAAATAGAAACACCTACGGTTTAGCCGTAGCATTTACCATTTTTGGCTCCTTGCTACAGGAATATGTGAGACAACTGAAAACTATGCTTTTCCCGTTTCTCACCTAAAACAGTTGTCAGGCCAAATGTGAATAAATTGCACCAGGTAGAAATGCAAATTCACTGAATGGGAAAGGACACAGGATGCGTCAGACAAATGTTTGCTCCTGGTAGCTGTTACTTTCACTTCAAGCGACTTTGACCTGTGAATTTACGAGCCTCTGTCTGGTGAACCAGTTAAAACTAAGTGGGCAGGACTGTGGTCTTATCAGTGAGAAAAAAAATTGCTGTCTCTTCCACTGTCCACGAGTATATGCTGGATTTTTATGGTAAATTTCAGTTTTTTTCTCTCTGCCTGCTAGCATTTTCTTTTTAGCAATGTTGGCGCCTTTGTTGTTATGATACCAGTAACATAAAAGATAATAGGATTATTAAAGATAAAGATTAGGGTCCCATTATAAAACTTCTTATATGAGATTAAATTGGGCTGTGGGAAACAATCTGATATATATTTTTGCTTTTTTCTGTTTATTAGGTGAAGTTAAAATGAATTACATTCATTTTTCTTTAAAAAAAAAATCAGTTGGTATTAGGGAATATTTAACATTATGTCAATAGAAAAGCATTTTTTTTATAATGTGAAGAAGGAGAATCAAGATGGCAGCCAAGTGGCTTCATGGCTCTGTGGTTAGACTGACATGAACAGTCCTTGACTCACCAGTAGCCGGATTACTGTCAAATTACGAAGAGAAGTGACAGGAAGGAACCTTCCTACAAAAATCTACAGTGAGCAGTCTGGTGTAACGTCTGGTAAATGCTAACTCAGTAGCAGACACATGCCTTCACACACTTTTCCAGTGTGTCTGGAATGGTTTTAAGTGGCCTCACTGTAGCTACTTATCCAAATATTTTACACACTCAACAGTGTGTGTAACCTCAGACTTTTCCACCATCAACCCGAATCGTCTCTGACAGGGAAGCCGTAGCTAATTTCATGTAATTTTTTTTCAGTGAATGGTCTCTATTTTTCAAAATCAAGCTCGTGAGAAGCTTCAGCAGTTCCAGCAGTGCTTAGAACCCTTACAGAACAGGGCATCACACAAGGACTTCCAGGAAATAACTTTGAAGGACCTGGAAAGACAAGGATTACGTAAGATTCCAGAATGTTTCGAATGCACGCTGATTGTGTGTTTATATAGCGATCATGCTTCCAGCCAGATCCTGTCATCTGGAAGCACTCCATGAAGAGAGCGAGACTGCGCTGAATAAACACAGAAATGCTTCAGGTTCACTCACCTCCAGAGCTGAGGCTCGGTTACACTAGCTTTTTGTCAGCATACATTTGCAAGAAAAAATGACATTCCTGTTCATGGAATTTGTAGTTTCACATTACAGTTTTTCAGTGTGAATACATTTTTTTAAGTGAAACTTGGTATTGAGAGTAAATTAGCACCATTGACCAATAACATAACTGCTTTAGAGGCATTGGCCTCTGAATGGACAGTCATTCTTGTTGCATAGATTGAAAACATAGGAAGTGTTTGTTTTAGCAGTGTATATATATATATATATATTCCTGAATAAAATCTTAAGACTGGGGGAAACATTCCACGTATTCGTGCTGGTGGATCATAACCAGGTTGAAAGAACTTCTTCAAAATGCCAAAAGAAAAAACAAGAGCAAGAGACAAACAATAAAGAGTAGGCAATTTATTGAAAAATGCATGATGCAGCTGATCAAAAGTTTAAGACCATAGCCTTTAAAAATTAAAATCTGTGCAAAAATATGGCTTTAATGTCACTGTCCTTCAGACAGTCACACTGTCATGATCTCCTGATGGCAAAAACAAAAAGGCTTTCTGTTTTTGAACGTGGCAGGATTGTTGAGCTGCGCAAGCAAGGGATCTCGCAACGTGCCATTGCTGCCGAGGTTGGACGCAGTAAGGCAGTCATTTTAAATTCCTTAAAAGATCCTGAGAGTTATGGGACAAAAAAAGTCAAGTGCTAGACCCAAAAGAATTTCACACACATTCACACCTACAGGAAATGTAGCGTAGCCAGTCCACTTCCTGGAATGTTTTTGGAGGTAGGAGGAAACTGCAGAACCCTGAGGAAACCCATATGGACATGAGGAGTACATGCGAAACTCCACACAGACAGTAACCCAAGCTCAGGATCAAACTGATGACCCTGGAGCTACACCACCACCTATAATATATTTTATTTAACATTTTGTTACCATGACATTGCTAGCCATGACTAAAATCGTACATCATCACCAGCTAATCTGGAGGATATTTTGTCCCAAATATTCATGTCCCACTTCGGTTTCACCTGTTTTGTGAAGTGCAAGCATGCCATTAGAGCAGGACTAAAGCTCTACATGAGGATCAGACTGTTCATAGTTCATTTATTATAGGTATCCTAAAATTTGTTGTTCACTTTTTGGCAGAATTGTAGATACAGAGTCAAAAACCTGAAAGAGTTTTTATACAGTATGCCTTTCCTGACACAGCCCCGCCCCAATTTTATCCAGGCTTGGGACCAGCACTGGGAATGCGTGGTCTTGTGCAGCCCCACTGGCTGTGGTTGGTTTCCTAGCTGGGAATCGAACCAGGGCCACGGCAGTTAGAGCACCAAAGCCTAACCACTAGTCCTTCAGGGACCCAACATATCAGTATATTATATGAACAATTAATCTGCAAAGTGATTTCTGTTTGTAAATGTGTCCCACATAGAGCAGGATACGCTTCAGTTTGTCATGTGGACTATAAAATGTTCAGGTTGTTGTACTGTATGTGATCTGTTTTTATTATGAATTAGATCAACAAATATCTACTTTATTTATATTTTCCTCCAGCAACCTCTGGTGCGTCTACGTGGAGGGGGGAAGGTGGGTGAAGGTCGAGTGGAAGTGCTGAAGAACGGCATTTGGGGAACAGTGTGTGATGATAACTGGGACATGAAAGCTGCCAGTGTGGTGTGTCGAGAGTTGGGCTTTGGCACTGCTAAAGAAGCTCTGATTGGGGCACGAATGGGGCAAGGTGTGTATCGCTCACTAAAACGCTACACATTACACAGTACCTACCAAGTTGTGTGAGTTTACTACTTAGCCTTGTTCTGTTCCATCTGCCCAGATTTTATAGCAAACAACTAAAATTTTAGTTAAAACCATAGATAACGACTGACACTAACAGTTTTAGCTAGCTTCAACATAGCCATTAAGTCTTTTACAAACAATGTAAAGGCACAATGACAGTGGAAATGAGACAGCAGTGTCAGAAATATCGACATTTTCCTCAGATGTGTTGGTAAGTAACTAAGAAAAGACTCCGTACAGCTAAAATTGCACTGTAATTATGCTTAGCATCAACCGCTAGCTGAACTTCTGTGGGTTCTGCATCATGACTCAATAACTCAGCTGTATTAAAAAAAAATATTTGGACATTTGATGTCTTGAATACCACAAGAGTGGACTTTTCATGTGGAATCTTTTTGAAAACACAAGAAATAGTATGAGCTTACCACTAGTTTAAATTTAACTACTTCCTCTCAGATCAAAATGACCGTGGTCATCATCTATTTAAAGGAAATATGATTTCTAAAGGAAATGAAAGAACAGATAGTTTTCAGTTTTGTGTGAGGACATTTCACACAGCTAAACACTTGATCTGTTTCATTATTTTAATGGATTCATTAATAAAAAGGGGGAATTTGCGGCTTCAATAATTCTCTGTACTTTTTACTCAACTCTGAACTTTTAGCTCAACTTTATGTACAGAGTCTTTTATGTAAACCGTTAAACATTGCTTGAGACTGTAGTGCAAGCTGATTCTCAGACAGACTGTCCGTCGTCACACATCAGTGGAGTTAGATAAAAAAAATTCTCTTATTTTATCAGGAGCAGCAGACACAAGGAATCCTTAGAGTCTTGTCCAGCTGCAAAATGGTTTTAACATCCACTCACCATCTGGTCTCATCAGATAACCACATGTTCTTCAGCTGCATCTCATATGTCTGAGTGAAAAACTGGGACTAATCTGAAATTGTCCTCAGTCATTTATTCAGAAATTTATCAGCATGGCACCTAGCATTGGCACATTTTTCCTAAATATTCATATTAGCACTTGTAACTCGTAAATATGTGGTCTGTTTGATAACAGCTTAAATGCAACATCTTAAAGGAGCAGCTTTCAATGTTTAGAGACGAATAATAATAAGTTTTAATGACGCACTATCAGATCTTTCCTTTCCCCCTTCTGACTCCGCCCCCTCTGCTAAAACTAATGACGTGTTCGAGGTGAAGTTGCTGATTATGGAAAACGAACCTTTAAGGACTTTTTTAAAACGATATTATTATTTCATCAGTATAAACACATTTTTTAAACTAAAAACTACACCTTCGAGTGCAGAAGCTTTTGCTATTTTATTTTGTCCACTTTAGAAAAGAGAAATGCTGGCAATGCCGCTTTATTGTCCTTTGTGTGTTACCTTTAATGGATGAAGGCTATGTTTCCATTATTTTGTTCATTATTTAGGATTATGAAACAGTCCTACTCAAGTCTGTCTGCTGTTTATTTGTCTGAAATTACACTTTATGGAGGCTTAATTAGTTTTACGTTGTCTTAACTTCCAACTGACATGGTCTTAAATTTCAGGCTATAAACATAACATATACCTAATCTGGTGTGTTTCTTTTCTCATGTGATTGAATCTGTTTTTACTTTATACTGATAAGTGCAAAAGTTTGCCCTGACAAAATAAAGAAGACAAAGAAATATAATTAATAGGAATGAGATATTTAGGGGATCAGGATTTATAAATGTTCCTACTTTATCAGCTATCAGAATAACTGTACATAGAGTATATCATAACTAACTCAAATGGATATATCTCACCATTACTGTGTAATGATTAATGTGAGCTGTGTGTGTGTGTGTGTGTGTGTGTGTGTGTGTAGGAATGGGCCCGGTGCACATGAACGAGGTGGAGTGCTCAGGGTTCGAGAAGTCTTTGACTGAGTGTTACTTTAACAGAGAAGCTCTGGGCTGCAGTCATGAGGAGGATGCAGCTGTGAAGTGTAACGTCCCTGCCATGGGCTTCCACAACAGGGTATATACCATTTTCTAACATTAGATGATTACATGAATTACATTTTATTACAAAGATAAATAAATTTAATGGAATCCAGCTGCTAGCAGTAAAACCTGTAAAGATTTGTAACCTTAACTAACCACAATTTCATTTGATTGTTTTATTGAAAATGTTGGACATGTCAGTGTTGGACTCACAATCTACCAGTCACTAGTGTAAAAACTTAACTAGCCACGTAGTTACGTTACGTTTAACCTTCTCAGACCTGTTCTGGAGGCAGACGTGTTATGGATACAGAATGATTTCTCTGTAAACTAATCTACACATAGGGGGTGAGCTGCTTGTTTTGTTTAGTCTAAATTGTCTCTCCTGGTTTCTATTTATGGAGATCGCTTTGGTTGACTTTTCATTTACTTTTCCTAATAGGTTAGCTTGTATATTCAGCTTATTTTGGGCAGGTAGCTCAGCCAAAAAGAATTTCCTCTCATGTTTTATTTTGTGGTTATTTCAAGTTGGCAAACAAAGGAAAGAATCATATGTGGGTTTGGTGTGTTTGGTCTGGTGGTTGGGTGGGTATGGTTTATATACGGCCTCATGTTGTTTTTGAGTCTAGACCTTTGTGGTCGTAAAGAATGTAAAAGCCTCTGGGCTCGAGCACATCGCTGATTGTGAACTGTTCTCACCCAAAGAACCATGTGTTCACAGCAGCAAGCGTCAAATCAACAATGCGGTCGGAAGTCATTCATTTTCAGTGAGAGCGGTAATTTACATCCACCTCTGACGAATTAAAGTGGGCATGACCAGGCAAGGAGATAAAGTTGAGCAGAGAGTCAAACTACAAATTAGAAGGGAAGTGATTTGGTGACTGTCAGTGGGAATGAGGAATGGTGGTGCTTCTTTTTCCTGTTGAAACATCCGTCTTTTTCTGGTCACTATTGTCCAAGATCAGAAGCGTTTATGTAAGGAATAAAATGTGATAGGGTGTGCAGTTATAGCATAATATGTGGTGGTGTCATGCGGCGAAGTTTTTTCCTATTATCCTATTGCCAATGCTACCAATTTTTATTTATTAAAAAATGACATGTGATACTTATTATCTGTTTTTAGTTACTTTTAATGTTGCGGAATGTCCACAAAGCAAGTTGGTTTGGTTTAGAAGCTCATGTTATAGCAGCTATAAACATTCGTTCCCTCACCAGCCTCTCTTTCTCCTCTCTCATCAAGTTCATAAGACAAAAAAATACAACAAAGCTATCTAAAGTCTCGAGGACTTTTCCATGTCTGAAACCTTACTGACCATTCTAAAGTGCTAACACTGGAGACTCCGTCCAAAAATGTGTAATAGCCACCTTCTCACAGAAAACATCATCTAAACCTGTGATATGCCTTGCAGCTTGACAGAGCTGATTCTGAAGAATCTGATTCGAATATTCAGCAGAGCTGTGACGTAAACATCGCATGCCAGTCAAATCATGAACTTCAACTAAAAACACGTGTATAAATACTTTACATAGAACACAGAAGTATTTGGACAGACAGAAATTATACACAGACTTAAATGTTATGTAGACAAATACTACATGCATGGGAACATCAGCAATGAGATGAGTTCTGCATTTGGAGGTTTTTCATGAAACGATAGAATGATAAACTATGAACAGGCGCTGAAAGTTGCACGGTCTGCAGACATCTAACATAATCCTAGGTTAACCCGACCAGGGAACCGAGCAGTCACAGAACCACAGATCTCAATAGTAGTAATGACTTTATGAATTTCTTAAATGAAAAGATTAAAAACATGAAAATAAATAAAAAGAATGAAAATAGTAGATGACAGAAAATAGTAACACTAAATCTTTTAATACCGGCTTTAATTACTTCTGTACTGTTGGTCTTGGCAAGTTTCAAAGACTTGGGTCAACATCACGCTTGGCAACACTGATCCAGTCCCTGGATGTTCCTGAAAATGAAACAGCCTGCAGTTTCCCAAATATCATTCCACCACAGCGCTGCTGAATACTTTATTCTGAAGGTGCTGATTCATTTTCTAGAACAGCAGCTCTGACAGTAGTGCCAGCTGTAATTCAGATCACAGGTTTATATTAATGCGCTTGTTCTACTACAATGCTGTTTCTATAGTAACAGACAGGGGACAGAGAGCTTTGCCATGTGTCTGTAATATGGTGTCTGGTATGCTACATTTTTTTGTCTTATTAACTTCAAGAAAAAGAAAAAATGACAGGCTGGTGAGAGGAACAGCTGTTTGTAGCTGTTATAAGTGATGACTGCAGCTAACCTGTTTCCTATGTAACTATAAATGGATAAAAATTACAAATTATATAATAAATTTAAAAAAATGTAATAATTTGTATATTCCTGTGGTATGAGAGGAATAGATCACTTCGGGACATGCTGATGTAGGCAAGTAATCTGGGGCAGTCGTGGCCTAATGGTCTGAGAGTCGGACTTGTAACCTGAAGGTGAAACTGAAGGTCGTGGGTTCGAGTCTCGGGTCCGGCAGGGATTGTAGGCGCTCTCTGCCACCCTCAGTACCACGACCCTTGAGCAAGGCACCGATCCCCCAACTGCTCCCCGGGTGCCGCAGCTAAAATGGCTGCCCACTGCTCCGGGTGNCACTTGGATGGGTTAAATGCAGAGCACAAATTCCGAGTATGGGTCACCACACTTGGCCACAAAGTCACTTCACTAATCAACATCATGGTGTTAACCTAATTGTTGATTATTTGCCTATAACAGTACACCCCGTCATGTGTTATTCCTCACTTAATTCATCCCTAGACCTAGGGAGCACATGGCAAGAACATTCAAAGATGCAGTCATCACTTATCACTTGCAGTGTTACTTATGGAGAAAATCTGAGTAACTATAGGCCAATTTCTAACCTTTAATTTATTTCTAAAATGTTGGACAAACGTTGGGTCTGTCCAGCTGTGCTCCTTCCTGTGAAAAAAATTATGTACGAGGAATTTCACTCGAGCCTGTCATAACACAGAACCAGCTCTCACCAGAGTATCTACTAACTTACTCATGTCTTTGGACTGTGGATGTATAACGTTGTTTGCACTGCTGGAGCTTAGAGCAGTTTTTCACGCTGTAGATCACAATGTTCTCCTGCATAGACTCGAGAACTGCATCAAGTGTTGCTCAACATTGAGTAAAAGCTAAATGGGGTGGTTGTTCGCTTTGCAGCTGCGTCTGAGCGGAGGCAGGAACCCGTACGAGGGCCGCGTGGAGGTGCTGGCAGAGAGGAACGGCTCGATGGTGTGGGGAACGGTGTGCAGTGACAGCTGGGGAATCATGGAGGCCATGGTGGTGTGCAGACAGCTCGGATACGGCTTTGCTAATCACGCCTTCCAGGTGAGAAGCATAGCAGAGACAAAAATGTGTTATTCATTAATGTACACATAATGAAAATGAATATATTGTTATCATGGGCATTTTTAAATATTCTCACTGTTGCTGTGTTTCATTTGGGAGGAGGCTCTCTAGGTAGGTAGCATGTGGACGGCTGGTAACTAGTAATTTATTTAGTAATTGAAAATATTTTTTAAAAGTATCTATCTACCTACCTACCTACCCACCCATCCTCTTCGTTTTCTTTCCTTCTCTTTTCTTTCTCTCTACAGGCTTCAATAGTCTATAAAAATTTAACCTTATATATTGCTAACACAGTCCTTATTATCCTCTGAAGAAGGGTGGTGGTGGTTTTTCATTAAATTTTATAATAAGTGTAATATCAGTGGACTTTTCTATTATAGCCGAGTACGGATGTGGGTACACATATGATTACAAGCAACAATAGCTGCATTCTTATAACTTTCATTATAAACTGAAATGGAAAGACGAGTGACGTCATGTTACTTTTCAAAAAAAAAAAAAAAAAGCTAAATCAACAGCTGTATTTGTGTTAGTGATTTAAATGTCTTTTGGATGTGTGTATAAAAGGCTTTAACATGCTCATCCTGCTGTCTCCATAGGAGTAAATATACTGGAACTTCGTTTACACACAGCCTGAGTGTTGGCTCAGTTAGAATAGAGAAACCCAATTGAGGCCAAACCGAATGACATTTATGTTCAAAAGAGTTGGATAATCTGTTTTAATACTTAAAGCCTAATACTTACTTTCCATATGTGAAGAAACGGTTTATTTTTCATGGTGAGGTTGGGGGATGATGGATGGAGAAGGGAAATGATGCGTAATGCGATTTCTTCTTGCACACAGTCACGTGTACTACTTCAGACCCACAACTGCTGGCAGTGTACAAGCAATAACCCCAGAGTCATTATTTGACTGTGATAACGGCACTGAATAGTGTGTGTGTGTTTGTATGATTGTGTGTAAGCTGCTCATTCTGGCCACAGTGGGCTCGTGTGTGTGTGTGTGGGGGGGAGTTTATGAGTGGAAACTGGACCAGTGCTCACTGCCACCATGACTTTTTATGATAATAATTGTATAAAATTGGCCACAATGTTAAGCTCGTACTCCATCACTGTAATGTTGAGTCCAGTCTGTGTTTATGTGTGTGTGTGTGTGTGTGTGTTACTTAGTTAGTTCATACAGAGTGTATAAACAAGATTAATAATTAGTTTCCTGAAGAAGGAAATGAGATTTATAGATTGCAAAGAAATTGTGGGAGAGAAGGAGAGAGGGTTAGAGGAACAGGGGGAATGGAAGAGAGAGTCTCTCGAGAAAGAGACAGATAGAGAGAGTGAGAGGGAGCGTGAGAAGAGAGAGAGACAGGGAGAGAGAGAATAGAGAGATATGAAAGTTGAATGGGAGGGAGAAAGAGAGAGAGGGGAGACAAAGGGAGGGTGAGAGGGGTAAACTAGGGAGGGGGAGAGAGTCAGACAGAGGGAGAGAAAAGAAGGAGACAAATTGTGATATAAAGGAAAAGAGAGAGAAACAAAGGGTGAGAGAGACAGAAAGAAATAGAGAGAGTTAAAGATATATAGAATGATAGTAAGAGAATAATAGAAAGCGAGAGAGAGAGAGAGAAGAAAATGATAGCAATTGAGAGAGAAGGAGGACAAAAACTAAGAAACAAACAAACAAACAGAGAGAGAGAGAGAGATGGAAATTGAGGGAGCGACAGACAGAAAGAGAGAGATAGAGACAGATAGATTGAGAGTGAATGGGTGAGAGAGAGGGAGGAAAGGATGAAGTGGATGGAAAATGTGATGGAGTGTCTTTAGAACCAGTGCAGTGGGGGTATGACTCACACGCACACGCACGCACACACACAAACACACACACACACACACGCACACGCACGCACACACACACACACACACACACACACACACACACAAAATGAGCTTGGACTAGGAGGATGTACAATAAATTAAAGAATATCTACACACACACTCTTTGTATAACATTTTGTATAATGTAACATGAACATTGACTCTGAACAACTTATCAAAATCTTAGGACATTTCTCACTAAAGCACATGTAGAAATTCCAGATGTTCTCCAGCTGTTTTGATGCCATGATTGCTGTACAGTGTTACACACCTCGAGAGACCACCTCTGTGTGACGATGACGTCGAGTGTGACGTGTAACACTCGTATATCCTTCCTAAAACCCAGTAATGTTTGTGTTGATGGTCATTTGTGTGTTAATTCAGTAAATTGTACACACATATATTAACTGTAATGTGTGTGTGTGTGTGTGCAGGAGACTTGGTACTGGCAGGGTGAGGTCGGGGCTGAAGCTGTAGTGATGAGTGGAGTTCGGTGTTCAGGTACCGAGATGAGTCTGAGAGTCACAGAGGTAGTGCCCTTTGTGTAGTCGACGGGGTCTCCTCCTCCTTCTAAGCGGCGACCTCAGAGGACGTGAGAGAGTGAGCAGCGCACGCACACACACACACACAAACAATAGTGTCAATAATAAAATAAGTGTTAATACTCTGTGTGTGTTATGAGTGTTAATATCATATTTAATTATGTCTCAGGCGCCCCGGACCTGGTGCTAAACGCAGAGGTCGTTGAACAAACCACGTATCTGGAGGACCGGCCGATGTACGCCCTGCAGTGCGCTCATGAGGAGGAGTGTCTCTCTAACAGCGCCAAAACGGCAGACCCGTCCTCATACCGACGACTGCTGCGCTTCTCCTCTCAGATCCACAACAACGGCCACAGCGACTTCAGACCCCGCAACGGACCCCAAGCCTGGGTGTGGCACGACTGTCACAGGTGAGGACGGCAGTGTTAAACTCCTCTTAATGTGATCATTTCCCCTTTTTCTCCCTAATTTGTTCACCCACCAGCCTACAAAAGCTAACACATGGCAGGGTAGCGTAACACACTCGGAGGAAAGCGCTATCTACCTTCTTCTACATACATGAGCTCACAGATGGCCCTGATTGGCTAGTGCCACTGTGACAGTAAATTTTCTCGCTTGGAGCTATGGCAACATTGGGATTCAAAGATGATGAACAGTTTTCTGTTGCGCCACCAAACCGGTTAGTTTTAAATGGAATAATGGAAATTATTCCTGTGTTTTACAATTAAATGAAAAATATTTTTTTAAATATTTAATTAAAATATTTTTTCTAGTGTTATTTTATGTCAGTTCACAATTTTTTAAGATCAAAATTATAAAGAATTGCTACTATTGGGACAGTACTTAATTGTATACATTCGTAACACACACACACACACATTGTTAGGCACTACCACAGCATGGAGGTTTTCACTCACTACGACCTTCTGAGTATGAACGGCACTAAAGTGGCTGAAGGACACAAAGCCAGCTTCTGCCTGGAGGACAGTGAGTGTGATGAAGGTCAGTCACACACACACACACACACACACACACATACACACACACACACACACACACACACACACACACACATTTAACAAAATGTCTATCAGTTCAGTACTAATGCATTATTCATGTTACATCTACAAGGTGTTTATATACATAAAAGGCTTAATTATTACTATGTTAATTGTAGATACTGTAATATATGAATATGCAAGTGTAGGTAATACTTTTTTAGACATTTGTCAAATATATACAAATAGTACCTTAATTTCTGTAAATGATGTAGACTACGTGATGAATTTATATAAATAATAGATGCAGGTATAGCTGTATACGATTTGTAGATATAAAATGAAGGATTTGTAATCATATCTATGATTAAAATAATAAACACATTATACATGAATTCCTGGGTTTGATGGCATGATGGATCTCCTTTGCAGGTATACAGAAGCGTTATGCGTGTGTTAATTTTGGTGATCAGGGGATCACAGTGGGCTGCTGGGACACATACAGACACGACATCGACTGCCAGTGGATCGACATCACTGACGTCAAACCAGGAGATTATATATTCCAGGTCTGTCTGAAAATATACCAGTATTTACAATGTACTTTGAAAAAATAAAGAATTCCAAAATGGTACAAAAAATAAAATGGAGTGTTCTGTGCATTAGACATAACATAAAATTACCAAAAATGATTTAACAGTTTTTGGTATGACTCTTGTCAGTTTCTAGACCTGATTTGAAGAAGGCCATGTGTGACAGAGATTTTAATAGAAACGTCAGGAGAAATAGAGGGCTGAATTTACACAAAAGTTGTTCAGAGGTTATGAAGGAGATTCGAGACAGTTATTCACTCAAAGGGATGGGGATACAAGTTACAAAATAATATTTATATCAAATTCAAAAAGGGGATGCAAACTATTTGAACTGATTTGATCGATTTTTCCCCATTATTAGTATCTTAAAATACACAATTTGACTATTTCTGTTACGTGATAATGAAGTAATGAATCTGAAGCCTGTTAACAGGCTTCATCACACTCTTTAATTCTTTGTCCTATGGGTGTGTAAACTTTTGCAGTAACAGTATCTATCTTAAATCTGTTTACAGCAGGTAACTGTTAACTCTCTCTCACTCTCTCTGACAGGTTGTAATTAACCCTAATTATGAAGTAGCTGAGTCTGATTACACCAATAACATCATGAAGTGTAAATGTCGCTATGATGGATATCGGATCTGGACCTATAACTGCCAAACAGGTGAGGTTTCTGTCAGCGCTGTGCAGCTCCAATCCAATCATCTGTTCAGTTACTGTCATTTCCTTTGTGGTAAAAAGTACAGAACAGAAGAGCAAAGTGCAGCAGTAAGTCTAGTGATGTTTGTGGTTGTGTGTCCATCCAAAAGAATACCAGGCACACACCATTTACTACTATTTAGTCATGTTTTTCCATTCAGGGAATAAATTTCCCCTGAACAAGTTCAACATGTAACGAAAACGGATGGACGTGGAGTTATTTAATTTTGTATCTTTGGTATTATAAGGTTTTATTCTGAGATATGGGACAACAAATTTTTGACAATCCAGCTAGAAACTGTAAAGTACTGAAATTTACATTTACAGCTCAACAAAGCCTCAAATTTACATTAGCAAAAAATTCTGAGACAACAAGAAATTACACTAGCTGAACACAGATATCTTATCTGTTGCATTGGCTGAGCTGCATTCCTGGAATATTTAGCCATGTTTAAGAAGCGCTCTTTCGCCATTTAGTGGTCATTTTGTTGTTTTCAAGCTCTGCATGAGCTTTGCCTTAATACCTGAAAGTACCCACAGTACATGTTTACATGTAGTCAACACGACACTTTCGTGGACCGTTAAATGTCCACTAACCTTTTATCAAAACACATATGAATATGAAGAAAACTTTGGTAAAGTTTTGTAAATCTGGTGAGAAATTGTTGTTTGATTTGGCACACAACGTTATTAAATAAAGGATAACTAATGCCTACTGCATGCAGCTAGCTAATATCTGTAATATTTAATGCTAACGTTGTCTCATGTTAGCCACAAGTTTAGCTTTCCCTTGCATTGAAGACTTTCTAATGTGCCAGAATATAAAACCAGTTTGTACAGTACCTGTTTTGTGCACTTAGATATTATTGCTCCCATAAAACATCTACTAAGCTAAAAGTCTCCCTTTATCACAGAGTCAACACAACACAAGTAGGATACAAATACAACTAATGACGGTCTATCTAATAATCGTTCAAATACTTAGAGTTTGGAGATAGAACTTAATATTTTTACACCAAAACTTCTAGTCATGAATTGTGATTCCTTCATTCTTGCAGGTGGCTCTCGAAGTTCGGATGTTGATGAATTTACAGGAATAATGACCAATCAGCTTCAGGGCAGGTAGGAAAATAGCCAAAGAGAGAAAAGTGAAGAGTGGAGTGGAGCCCAGTTGGACTTCTAACACGAGAACCAACCACTAGAGGAGGGATGCTGATGTGACCATCCTGCACCTATTGTTACATTGTTTACTGTCCAGAAGATGCGATGTCGATCGTTACATGCCGCCTTCATTACATTTGTATCACAAATGACACGTAACCAACAGAGAACAGGACAGGAAACCCAGCTTCTCATCCTGATAGTAATTTATTGTAGTATGTAATGTAGTGAGGCAAAAATATTGAGCTCCAAAAATGCCTGTTAGCTTAGTATGTAATAGATTTGTTTATTTTTTTATTAGAATGCTATTGGCAGAGTGGTTTTTTCTCAGATTGACCAAAGAGTTTTGATATATTTTAAAGTTCAGGCAAAAGTAAAATGGCCACAATGTTCACCTAATGCCAAACGTAGTCAATCAGCCATGATATGTTTGCTTCCTTTGTTCTGCACTGGATCTTCAACACTAATGTAGCTAACAAGTAAGAGAAACAGTATGCAAACTGCTTGAATAAATCATTTATCTGGTATTATCATCAGGATCATTTCTAACATACAGTTCCACCTTCACACTCCTACCTCCTATCAGTCTGATGCTGGTGCTGAGTTAAACCAAACTGTGCTGAGGATTCAAAATGGTGCTTCACAAGGCTAGTGTCATCCTTGTGTTCATTTTTATAGATACTAGTCTGTCATACAGTGTCAGAAACCACAAAAAGTCTGTTTGAGGCGAGCGTAGTGATGAACACATGCAGGAAACACAAAACTAGCCGCTATATAACTAGCCACTATAACGCTACACTCAAATGCTGTTCTGTTTTCATCTTGTTTACGAGCAGACTCCAGATGAACAGACCACTATTGAGTTGTTCAACCTGTTGAAAGTAAAAAAAAAAAGACAAACTATTTCACAAGACTTTTGTTATATGATGTTCATATAAAAGACTTAACAGCTGTGTGCTAGCTAGCTAATTCTTAACCACACCCATTAGCTAGTCAAGAGGTTTGTGTTCACCTTCATTCCATTTGAACATACTGAAACCTTTCCTTACTTGTTAGCTGATTAGACTTGTAGCTCCAGTGCAAATAAATAAATCGTGAGTTATGCTAATCGCATACACAAACAGTTAGTCAAAGGTAGCTGTAATAATGGTGGCACGACATTGAAGGCTACAAGATGTTTTACTCAAGGCTGACAATCTTTACTTTCCACTCACTTCAAATTAGGAGACATGTACTGTACTGAATACAACTATCACTTGAAATTAGGCATGTGCCAATATTACAGTTCCATATTGCGTAGTTGTTTTATAAGGGTAATGGTATTATCGTCAACTATTGAAAACAACAACAGAAGTACCACTTCTTTCTTAATGGCCAGCATGTCTAAACACAGTTAGCTCTTATAGCAAAAGCACACAACCGCAGCTAACTAACAAACTTTAGCTAGCTAGTTACGCATCCTCTCCATTACACTGCATTATATTAGCTAGCTAAATGGGAACAACTTTTGGCAATCTATGAACCAATGCTTTTAATCAAGATTTGCGGCACATGCCTACTTGAAAACGAACTGTAATGTCTAATTTCTGTACTCAAATGACATCACGCCATGCTAATGCCAATAACTATGCCGCAAGGAATATGTAGCGCTTTTGCATATTACTTTCATATTTACAGCATGTATTGAATGTTTTTAGAAAATTCTGCAGATTTAATGAGAACAGTTGCTCAACAATGGTACCATTTTCCACTCATTCAGCTTCTTTGGCTAAATAGACAATTCATCAAGCATGCCATGTAATTTATTCCTACCAGTCAGGGATTTTTTTTTTGTTGTTGTTTGTTTGTTAATTATGCTAGATCTAGCAATGTGGAACTAGAAACTTGTTGCTGTTTTGTGAACTTTTGCCCTCCGTTTTATGAGGGCGTTTACAGCCATTCGAGTGGTTAACACAAGTGGTACACAAATGACAACTTACATACTAAGTGTAACACGGAACAAAATGTTATTTTTTTGCATAAATACTCAGTACCTTTTCAGTTTTCTTTTTATATGGATCCTACCACTATGCCCCGGAAACACTGGAAGACAGTGAAAAAAGTCTTTTTTATTCATAAATTATAATAAGAAATAGCAATTTGCAGAATATAACTTTATTATCCTGTACCAGACAACCTGTAAAACTTTCTGGCAAGCTGTCTGTCTTCTATATAACGTGGCTATGAAATGTTTAGTCGATAACAATAGCCATCTAATCATATTTTATGGAGGGCAGTGTAGCTTCACACTTCCGGGTTGGGGGCTCGATTCCTGCCTCTGACCCTGTGTGTGTGTGTCTGTGTGTGTGTGTGTGTGTGGAGTTTGCAGGTATGTGAAGTTAGAGCAGTATGAATGTAAAGGGTAGTTTCATTATTATTTATTATTTGCGATCACAGACAGACAGCTAACCGCAGCTAATAGCTTTTCTTCCTAAACTACGCATGACGGGTAACATATGCAAATTATCATCCAAGTCACGCCCACGCCACGCCCACTCGATGACGAAACACCTGTACGCTGTCCTGAAACCCCGGAAGTAAGTGCGTGCCTTCTAAAACTTCTAACATGGCTTAATGTCTAAAACAACGACCAGGGAAAACCATTTTCTCTCCCATTTCTCTTATCATAAACACTATTTACTGCTAAGACAACGGCACGTGCCTGGTTTATTAGTCTTTTTCTGGTCGCTGCGAGCTGAAAAATGTTCAGCGAGCTTTGGGTAAAACACAGCTTCGTCACTGTCACTTTTTACCCAGCCGTCCAATCAGTGGAGGAAGGGCGGGACAAATACCACACCGACCAACCGGAACAATCCTACCTGTACACTAGTGATGGGAAGTTCGGATCATTTTACCGACTCGGACCTTTGAGTCTCGTTCAGCAAAATGAACGAATCTTTTGTTACGTGTTACTTCCCTAAAACGTCTATTACTTACGCAAACGTTGATCACACTACAAACAAGACAAAACTATAATGCTATAAGAAACAGAAAACGTT
>CM074961.1:16796299-16808626 GCA_037577455.1 Pangasius macronema
ATCCAACATACAAAAAAATACAGTTTTACGTTATAGTATTACTGACTGAGGTACTGATCCGGGACGTGGTCACGTGATGAACGAACGACTCAATCCCGAAGACTCGAGAGATGAACTGCGCATGCGCGACTGAATGACTCACTTCCCGAGACGACTCGTTCTTCCTGAGTCACATTAAAGATTCATTCAAAATGAACGAATCATTCAAGAACGACCCATCACTACTGTACACCGACGGAACAGCAGTGGAGGGGCAGTTAATCTTGCTGGTCAGTAATTGCTGATATAAACAAACGATCTGCGAGATCAGATACTAGTAACACATTACTTCCGCGGATATTCCGTATCATAACAACCAAAAACAGCTCTCGCGCGCCCCCAGCTGTGCGTTTTCAGGAGCGCGCGTGGAGTTCCAGCTGCCTGGTGACACACAGGGATGCTGGAGGACAAGCAGAGTCCTCACCTGAGTGATAAAGCGTACTGTACAGGATCTGAGTTTCATGTTATGCGTTTTCTCTGTTCCTGTACAAACAGGATTTCCAGCTTCTCTCTGAAACAATGTCGGAATTTTTCAGATGCATGACGTCACCCTCTTCTTACAGTCCTTAGGTGTGAAGTGCAAGACCTTACATTGCTTCTAGAAAACTTCACAAGATACATGAAAGAGTTGCAGATAGAATTTTATGCTGCATTGACTATTTGTTCGTATCAAGTCAAGTGGCTTTATTGTCATTTCAACCATGTACAGCTATATAATACACAGTGCAATGTTCCTCCAGGACCATGGTGCTACATCAAACAACGCAGAACTACATGAGACTACACATTTCTACATAAACCGCATGTGCAAATGTGTAGGCAGCACAAGCCAGTACGGTGACTACCAAATCAGGACACTAGGCACAGTAAGAGACAGTGCAGCACCGACTAGTACACAGTGCTAGTAAGAATTCCACCCAGCTAATGCAAACTTGGGCTCATGTTTACCTGATTTATGGGGTTTATTACTGTAGTAACAGGAGGAACTGCTGAGAAAATATGTCTGTTATTGGCTCGCTAACATTTGTTGTGTTTGTAAGATTGGTTTATTGTGTTTTGGTTATGTGCTGTGGATCTCCTGCACTTGTTTTGTTTAATTCTGTGGTACTGTGCATCTCTCTAGCAACAAAACAATACAAAACAAACAACAAAGCAAACAAAAAATAAGGGAACAAACAAATAAACAGTAAAAAGAAAATAAATGAAATAAATAAATAAAGTGAATAAACTGTCTCTAGCAGGTTTTTTTTTTCCCAGATCTGGATGTTTGCATCACATGTGTAATATGATTATAATGAATTCAGTTTTCAGAAAAATTATGATATTGTTGCAGACACTAATACAGTGTTTCTTAAATGGGCCCATTAGTCTGGCTGTCTGATCCCATGACCGGAATAACTGATATTAATAGCTGAACCTGTCTTTAATGAATGCCCAGAGGATCCAGCACAAGATGATAGGTTTTGTATACAGGTTATGCATTTGTTATATCCAGTGCCTTCGTGGAGTTATATATATATATATATATATATACATATACACACTCCTGAACAAAATCTTAAGACCGGGGGAAACATTCCAAGTATTCGCTGAACAGCCTGTTTGAGTTTAAATGCAGTGCTCAATAAATTGCCTACTCTCTATTTTTTGTCTCTTGCTCTTGTTTCTTCTTTTGCCATTTTGAAGAAGTTCTTACAACCTGGTTACAATCCACCAGTGCGAAGTGTGAATACTTGTAATGTTTTACCTGGTCTTAAGATTTTGTTGAGGAGTGTATTAGAGAGAGAGAGAGAGAGAGAGAGAAAGAGAGAGATAAAGAGTATATAAACTATAAATATGAAAGTCATATGTGGCATCTCTGTCCTTTCCTCACTCTGTCCATGTCAGTATTTAACTCACATATCTTTGGATTCTGAAAAGTCACATTTGTTACTGGCTAAACTACTTCTGACTTCTGTCTTAAAGGCAAATGACATGATGGTAGCAGAAGAATAAATCTATTTTAGGATGAACTCTAATCAGTGTGAACAGTATATGTGTGTAAATAATGATGGACTCTGGGAGAGGGATTATAATTTTAGCTACTTTGACTATGACAACACTAAATGGACAAAAATTCCACCAGTAAACGGTGACTACCAGACCTGCGAAACTCTGCGTATTTCGCATAGGAGCTCTGAATTTTAATATCGGACTATATTAGACTATATTGAAGTAGGCCTCAAGTTCGAATACCTATACTCTAACAGAACACAATGCTAGCAAAAGTAAAGGCCCCCCACCTACAACAGCGCCACTGGGTTTTCCTTTAATTTGTCACCAGTCTTTCTTTCCCCTGCAAGCAAGCGTAATCCAAAGGGCTGTAAGATACTGGTCCTGTTCCTGAACCCTGAGAATGAAGCTCGTATCACGCAGTAGGTGACCATACAGCTCAGACCTTTTCATCGGGTTCTGCTTATCAGTAGGTCTTTAAGAAGATCATGACAGTCTCAAGAGAATACACGTTTGGCATTTTAAAAAAAGAGATTTAATTAGATAAATAAAACAAGGTATAAACAGGAACTTTGCACATACACATCTAAACACATCACACCATCTGGAAACATATGAACAATACATTATTACAGGTTTAAAAGGGAAAATAAAGGTGAATAAATGTGAAGTACTGTCATCTAGGACTGTTTCCAGAAATTCATTTCCACACTCAAACCTCTATCGATGTGTACGGATAAACAGAGAAGCAACATGTGTTCAAGCAGATTTTAATTTCACCAATTCATTTAATCTGAGCATAAAAAAGGAGCCGGATTAAGAGACTAGAGATCATCATGCTGTTTTGATAAAGTGGGACGGTTCAGTTTACACAACTGCCTGAAGTGAAAAAAGTTTGACTGGAGCTGAAGAGAGAGCGAGTGACTGGACACTATAAAGTAAACACTTATAAAACTGTGTTGCCGTGCTCGAGGTGGTTTAAACATGGCCACTGGTCCGTCATCATCATCATCACCACCATCATCAGGTAAACAAACCTGTGAAAGAAACATGAGCTTACTATATATAATAATAATAATAATAATAATAATAATAATAATAAAACAAGGTGATTATGTAATGAAAGATAAGTACACTAAGTAAAAGCAACAGTATATAAATTTATTTCATAAACAATTAACTCAAAGGCTTTAAGCTGCAAACATCACAGAAGCATTTTGGTGGCATGTTTTAGTTTTCGATCATCAGGTACTTTTTTTTTTTTTATATTATTATCTATTTCCAAGCATTGCCTACTTTCACAGCAAGCAGCCACCTGACTGACACTGAAATCAAACTGAAATCAGAAGTGCAGATAGCCAATCAGACTGCAAGCTTCAAGATCCTGAAGCTTGTGGCCAGAAAAGTATGCAAAAGACATGTAACATGTAATGTAACCTATTGCTAAAAACTGGATTTTGACTAAAAAAACGTTACGCAAAGGTCCCCCTCAGCCCACATCTCTAATGGAAACTGGATAGAGAGAGAGAGAGAGAGAGAGAAAAGATGTGTAGAGCAATATGGGATGTGAAAATGTTTGAAATGGGCAATGAGAGTGGCACACATCTAAAACTAAACCTAATTAACAAACTTCATAAACCACATTACTGTGATTTCAGTAAAGTGTATTTTATGGAAATATCAAATATACTGCTGAAGTGAAGACAGCTGACACAACTCGAAAAAACAAACAAACTTTGTTGCTTTCCAGCGGCCTCTGTGTCTCTCTTCTCTCTCTCATACACACACACACACACACACACACACACACACACACACACACACACACACACACTTACGGTCTAAAGACTTACTAGTGTTCAATAGCGTTTAGCTCTCAGGCCCAGAGCTCTGGTCACCATCCTGCGTGCTACGGCTGTATCAGTGCGCGGCCGCTCCTTCACCGGCTGCAGGAACTCTGCGCATTACAGCATCACACACACACACACACACACACACACACACACACACACACACACACACACAGAGAAATGTGTAATACACAACCAGGGAACACAACAGTTGATCGAAGCAGTCCTCAGAAACACACTTGCTAGAAATGATAAAAAAAAAAGCCCAGCAGCATCACTACACTGTTTACGCCTTATACGCCTCATGACCCGGGTTATGATGTTTGTAAGCATTTTGCAAAATGATATGTGAGAACCGCAGCTTTACATGTCTGACCACCAACATCAAGTCATCCACTTGGCATTACTGACATCACTCACTGCTACTGTACAACTGTACTGTATGGAATATAAGCACATCACTAGCTAGCTAGCTAACTGCTAATAAACTAACTTGCATCTGTCTCAAGCTTGAGTGAGACTGTAGTCAGTATTTGGAGTGTATAATATCGTCATATTCTCAAACCTGTCAAAATACTGCTTTACCATAACAACCACTGCTAATAACAGTTCAAATGTTTGCTAGCTAAATGTCTCATGTTGTTATAATAATTAGCAGATTTTAATATATCAGACTATTATTGGTTGAAAATGCTAAGCCTATTTTGTGACACTAGATTATGTACATTCTTGTCATTCCAGCATTGATTAATACTACATAAGAACTTAGAAATGTAACAAACAAACAAAAAATAAAGTCCCCAGTTTGTTTATTTTGTAATGAGGTAGTGAGGAACTACATTGTTTACCTGCACGTCTTGCTACTTTGCCTTTGGCCTTTTTGCTGGCCTTGGACAGCGTCCTCGTCTTCAGCAGCGGGTGTCTGATGGACAGAGCCTGTAGCGCTACACACATCATAAACAGCTGATAACCAACAGCAGCTTGATAAAGTTGCAGAGAAGACACTGCACATCCAAAGCGCTTGTAACCATTACATGTCTAAACATACTACGGCTATGTGACTGATACCTGCTGAGGCACTGGAAAAGATGCCGAGAGCATGAGTGTTATCCACCCATTTAATCTTCATCCCTCCTTCACTGTAAAACACAAACACCGCCTGCTCAGTGTACATTTATGGTCGAACCATCGCTCTGTGGAGGTTGGGGTTGGCGTTACCTGTACTCTGAGAAAGCATCCAGCAGGTCATCAGTTTTGAACATCGCTGGGAAGTCGTAGATCTCGATCACGTGGGCAAACTCGTTGTGGTCGATCCACACGTTCTCGAAGCTGGAGTAATCGTTCTGCGTGTTTTCTATGGCTGATGCTTCTTCCTTCAAATGGGCCGTGATCTTAGTAAGAGAAAACACACAGAAAGGATGCTGACAACAAAACAATGGATTCTCTAAATGAAAAACAAGCGATTTTTATTCTCTCTCCCGCTCTCTCTCTCTCTCTCTGAGAAGATTTGATGCATAAGTAATTATCTCTGCTGTGGTATAGAAAAAAAACAGAGCTATTAGCTGTCATCGCCATGTACCATGCTGTAGTGGTATTACTGCTATAACTGACGATGGAGTTTTCTGATAGCTACAGCACTGTCAAAACCTATTCCCAGTTATGAAGAATAGATGATGCATAATCTCAGTTATTAGTTAACAGACATGCAAGACATGCATTGTAGGCTGATTGGCATCTCTAAATTGTCCGGAGTGTGTGTGTGTGTGTGTGTGTGTGTGTGTGTGCGTGATTGTGCCCTGCGATGGGTTGGCACCCCATCCAGGGTGTCCCCCACCTTGTGCTCCGAGTCCCCTGGGATAGGCTCCATGTTACCCCGTGAGCCTGTGTGGGATAAGTGGTACGTAGAATGGATGGCTGGATGGATGGATGGATGGATGGAAGGACGGCTGGATAGTTAACAGTCCTACCTACTGACAGTTAAGTAGCAGAAACTGACTAGCAGTTTGATTGCTGGCAACATGGCCTTGCATTTCACCACTGTTATATTAAAAATTATATCGTTTACTGTTTTCAAGATTCATTTATGTTTGGAGGATGGCCATGTGGCTATCTAGGTTAGCTAGCCATGCGAGTATCTCATAGGAATGGGGGAGGGGGTTTATGCTTGAATGCATTGTATTTTTTATTGTAAAATATCAAGAGTACCAGCACTTGTGCTTGGAGAAAAAAACCTATAGGGTGAGTTATGATTAGTTTTGCTGAAGTTTTTCAAACAATGCCCTCCATGCTGATGTCAGTCCTAATCATGTGACTTCAGTAAACAATGTGATGTTACTCTCTGAAATTGCAGATGAGCGGAGACTCAGAGGGAGGGGACTGAAGATGAGACTCACAGCCCGACCCTGTTGCGCTCTTTTTCCGGTCAGGGCCATTAAAAGGAACTGCGTGAATTTGTGTCTGTACCTCGTGGTGGTAGTCGTCCGCCTCCTCCGTGTCCTGGCAGGATGTATTTGTTTGTGAGGTATCTCTGCTGCTCCTTTCCTCCTCCAGAGTCATCGCCATGAAATAGGACAGAGTCTGATCGCAGTCCACAGGCTCCGCCCCTGCAGTGTGTGCCATTGCGTCCTGCTCGCCCGCCGATTCGTCGGCGCTGTCGGTTCCAGGCTCGTGATTGGCTGGTGGAGGGTCTGTGCTGTCAGAACTGGAATCCTCAGAGATGCTGAGGCTGAGAGAGCAGCTGGGGGAGCTGAGACTCGTCTTACACTCGGACTGTCTCAAAGCGCGCGGGACATAAATGGCTTTATCCGGTCGTCTGCTTCCTTTGCTCAGAGCCGATCGTGATTTTCCCTGCATCCCTCTGCTGCTCACACACGGCTGCTCGTACACACTCCCGTCTGTGTCACTGCTGCACTCCTCCACCGGCAACCTGCCGCACGGATAGACAGACAACAGATGGATGGATAAACAGACATAGACAATACTATAGAAATACAGTTGTTGTTGTTTTTAAAGAGATAGGGGTAAAGCTGTAATGTGCAGACATGGGAAAGTCATACAGATAGAACAAGCACCTGATATTAAATATGATATTTATGTCATGTAGTTTTCTTTAAGGAGATAAAAATGCCAATAAAAGTTTAAATAAACAGAAAGCGTAAACAAAAAGTTTTTGTTTTTTTTAAAAAAGCTATTTTTAATGTAAATCAATGTAAGAAGAAATGCACACTTCCGGTGTGTGAAGATGCTGGGTACACACGTGTCATTTTCAACACACCATCTATAATTTACTCTGTACGAGTTTAGCTGAATTTGCACTCAATTTAACAATCTGTATTTATTACACAAAAGTTAATGAAACATTTTTAAGCACGTGTTGCAAAAACGGCCTTGCTTAGCAATGAAATAGTTATTAATCGAGTGTTATCATGGCATTTCCATTACCAGCAAACCAGCGAAAGAGAGCAGTTAACGGGATTTATTCCCGGAGATTTCTCGTCAATCTCCCAGAACACTGACAAGCATGCTGGATATTTACTCTTATAAATGCAAACTGTTGCTCGAAACAGAATTAATCTCCATGTCTGCAATAATCTAAAAAGTCTCGCAAATCTCCTCACATCTGCATCACTGTTTACTTAGTAAACTGCATCGCTAACATTCCTACCTCAACTCAAAACACAAGGAGAGGGAGGGAGAGAGAGAGAGAGAGACAGAAAGACAGAGAGATGGGGGAGAGAGAGAGAGAGAGAGAGAGAGAGAGAGAGAGAGAGAAAGAGAGAGCAGTGCTCCCTGGGGGACTTGTTTATAAAATACAGATTTCTACAAAGCTGCTGAGGTGATGTGATGTTTTTCATTTTATTATTATTATTATTATTATTATTATTATTATTATGATACCACAGACCTATTGCTATTTAATATAAAATCAGTTCACCGTGACAATTCTGAAATTTATACAAGGAGAAATAAATTCTTCAATAATAATAATAATAATATATATTATATATATAAAAAATTATATAGCTTGAGTTTGGAAGTTGATAAATTAAGTTTCATACAATAAGATCGTATCCAGATATTGTATAAATTTTTCATGTTCAGCTGACTGTGTAAGTCAGTGGTTAGGATTATGCGACAGTCGCTGTGGGAGGTTGTGAGTTTAAACCCCAGCAGTGCCACAGAGCCAAGGCTGAGCGCTGGAATTTGAGCAGTGTGTGAGATCTGATGTTTTTCCAGCTGTACCTGAGCTCTGAGTAGCAGACGGCCACTCTGCGGCTCCACGCCTCGCCCACGGAGAAAGTGCTCAGCTCTGGGAACTTCTCAGCCGTCTTGTGGATCAGAAACCTCAGTCGACTCGGCAAGGGTGGGAAGAGTATGACGCTTAAAGTGCGAGGGGTGGGGGAGTGAAAGAACACAAAATAATGGATGAAAAATGTTAATTTTATTCCATTACTGAGTTCTGATAACTTTTAACACAACAGAAGAGTGTGAACAGCACACTGAAGGTAAAGGTGTGTACTGGGATCACATATAGGCATCACATCCATATTCAGGGATTAGTTTCACGTGCACAGGAGCAGGTGGTCAGATAAAAAGAAAAGCAGAGTTCAGTAACACAGGAGCATGCTTGGAAATTAGAAACTATTGCAAGCAGGTACAAAAAAACAAAACTGCGGGAATGAGGTGGGAATGTTCAGAATTCCTTTGGGAGTGAGTAGGATGGAGATTAAACAGTCCCACCTGCACATCTCTGAAGGTTAACTCAATATTTATTAAAGTACAAATTGTGTGTTTATTCTACAGCAAGTAAGAATTAAACAAGAAGCCCAGTTTCTGAAAAGCATCCCCAGAGCATGATGCTGCCACCACCACATTTCACTGTTGGATGGTGTTAACAGAGGTATGGCCTGTGTTAGGTTTGCAGCACACGTGGTGCTTTGAAACCTGCCCAAATACAGCATCTTGATTTGGGTCTAATTTGGGTCACACCAAAACCTGCATCTTTTATCATTACGGGATTACAATAATGCCTTCAGGACTGCGCTATATTTTCCAATACTAGAGAGATTTAAAATACCTACAACACTAAAATAACTGAAATCAGCATGAGCTAGAACTATTAAGTCTGCATGAGGCATACAGTAGTAATGGACAGCCTGTACACTGGTCAGCTACCTTTTCGGATCATCTCTCTGCTGGAAGGCATCCAGCTCCTCAAGGACTTTATGAACAAATTCGCTCTCTTGCTTGGGCAGGTAGGTGCCATCGAAGCAGGGAAACGCCAGCGTGCCAACGTAGAGGAGCTGCTGAAACAGACAGAAGACATAAAACACATGAAATAAATCCAAACGTCAGTGCCATGTGATGGTGAACAGACTCGCTGTATACTACAGACACCGCATAAGGTATACACACTTGAGGTTGTTTCAGTTAAGAAAATAATTGATGACAGGGTGCTGGGATTCAGCCTGACCTGAAGCGAAGCTACTGTTACCACCACAAAGTTGATTATTTTGCACTTACTTTGTTCCTCTTATACCTCAACGTTATAAGAGAAAACGAACCAAATTTCGTAATTTTTAAACGTTTGTTGTTATAGATGTGGAACATTCCTGAAACAAGTTAGCTCCTATTATCACATACGCTATAACAGCTCTAAACAGCAATTCCCTCACTTTATTTTAACGTTAAAACGTGGAAAACGTAGCTTACAAGCTACAGCTTGACCTCTGACTGTTACGCTAACACACTCACACGAGAACGAGTGCATTAATATAAATGTGTGATTTGACACTGGCATCAGAGAAAATCAATCAACACCTTCTACACAATCAGATTTGAGAATTTAACAGTGCTGTGGTATAAATGGATTACAACAGTCCATCCATCCATCCATCCACCCATCCATCCTCCGTACCGCTTATCCTACACAGGGTCACAGCATAACCTGAACACACACACACACACACACACACACACACACACACACACACACACACACACACACACACACACTCACCCATTCACACAATACAGACAATTTAGAGATGCCAATCAGCCTACAATGCATGTCTTTGTGGAGGAAACCCCCGAAGCACAGGGAGAACATGCAAGCGCCACACATGCAGGGCAGAGGCAGGAATCGAACCCCCAATTATAAAACCCTGCTACGACTAAAATGCTGGAGCTGTTTGTAAAAACAGTCTCATGTGGCTGCTGTGGATTTGCTATGCGCTTGTTGAACATCTCATGCCAGACTTAATCCCTTTGCAGTTATAATAAGCTCCACTCTTCTGGGAAGGCTTTCCACTAGATTTTGGAGTGTGGCTGTGTGGATTTGTGATCATTCAGCCACAAGAGCATTAGTGAGGTCAGGCAGTGATGTTGGGTGAGGAGGTCTGGGGTGTAGGCGGTGCTCCAGTTCATCCCAAAGGTGTTCAGTGGGGTTGAGGTTGAGTTCCTCCACTCCAACCTCGACAAACCATGTCTTCATGGAGCTCGTGTTGTGCCACTTTATCTCTTCAGAGAAAAACCATCAGCAGGGGACTGCGTTTTACAAAGTAAGCCCTGAACATGTGTACAAAATGAAGGTAATTCCCTGTTGCATTGCTTTTCCCTGTCATCACTGGGCTGTAGTCGTGTCCCACTGAAATGCAATCACGGTTCATTCAAGCAGGTGTGATTGCTTTTCCATGAGGTAAGGGCTCAGCTGTAAATAAAACTGAACTGAAGAGTATATAATGTGACAGGACTCACAGGGTTTTCATCAAAATATCCCAGCGTACCACAACAACAGAACTCACACTATAATACTATAATTCGTTTCTGCTTTATCTTTTATCGAGTGTCAAAACTCTGCAATATAATTAAACAGGGTAGGAACAAAGTTTGTGATTCTTTAACCAGATATCTTACAAAATTACCTGGCTAATAATCAATCAGGAATTCTGCTCATTGTTCGCTAATTTAATCGCAGTTTTAATGCATTAATATTAACCATTAGCTACACGATGCAAATGACGTGGGAGATGATGTACATTTTAAAAAAAATCTTCTATGAACCTTACAGCGTATCTAACTAGCCAGCTAACACTGTTTTGTTATTTTCACATCCATATTCCGCCAAATCCCGCCTACTGCGCTCGGATTGGCTACACGCAAAGCAGTCGACTAGTCAGAACTCCAGTATCCAATGTGAGCGCAGGGGGAATGTTTATTGCTGGCCAATCGGTTGTACGAGCCGGAATATGGATGGGAAAGTTAGTCACAGCTTAGCAAACTAATTTTATTTCATGTCAGAACACTCAGAGTTTACGGAAATTTCTTCACCCTTAATGAAATAATATTTGCTCTTACCTTAGATGAGAAGCTGAAGAACGAGAGATATAAAAATTGCGGATAAAATAGACTAAAAACAACACTCCGTACACTTTGTAATTCAAACGGCTTTTAATTCAAATGCCACTAGTTAGGAATAACGATGTTTCAGGGCGCGTGAAGGCTTAACGCGACCTCTAGCGGATAGAGGTGGAACTGCAGGCAAAGGAATGCAGCGTCTAGGTATATACTTCATTAATAAATCATCAGATAGAGTTATCGAAAAATAAACAGAACATACTGCACAAAGAACTGTGTTTTATACCATTTATCTACAAAGTATCATCAATTTTATGGTGTTTCCCATTAAAACCTCTGGTACAACATAGTCTAAATATTATTAGGGTCAAAAAGTCTTTTATAGTGAAGTGACTTGTGGCCAAGTGTGGTGACCCATACTTGGAATTTGTGCTCTGCATTTAACCATCCAAATGCACACACACAGTAGTGAACAGTGGGAGCATTTTAGCTGCAGCGCCCAGGGAGCAGTTGGGGGATCGGTGCCTTGCTCAAGGGTCTCACCTCAGTCATGGTATTGAGTGTGGATGAGAGCGCTGGTCATTCACTCCCCCACCTACAATCCCTGCCGGACCCGAGACTCGAACCCACGACCTTCAGGTTCACNTAATTTATATTTTTTAATATCTTAAAACTATTTTCTGACCATTTATGATGCATAATGAAGGAACCTTTGAATGTGAACATCTGTAAAACGTGACATTATGCATTGTTGGTTTCAAAATAGTGTTTAAGTGAGATGTGTGTCTATATATATACACACATACATACATATATACACACATATACACACATAATATATATATACATTCATTGAGAGCTTCATTGTATGGCTCATCGACTTTATCCACCTATAGTTGCTGCAACTCTGCACGTCACCTTTATTATTAAAGATCGGCACTAATACACTACATCTCCATTCCTCAGGCATCTTCTCACTCTATAAAACCTTGTTTTGGTGGAGAAGTATAGGGATTTTGATGGAGAAGTAGGGATGGTCAGAGGGAGTTGCACTGTGTGTTTGTAGACTTGGAGAAAGCGTATGACAGGG
>CM074961.1:16852150-16862150 GCA_037577455.1 Pangasius macronema
TTTTTTTTTTTTTTTTTTTTTTTTTTTTTTTTTTCCCAATCCTGCAGTTATACTTACAAAAAAACAAATATTTTTTGCGCCCACCAAAAACAACAAACTCAAAAAAAAAAAAAAAAAAAAAAAAAAAAAAAAGATCTTTTATCAGCTATTAAGAAATAAAAATCCTAATAGACATTAATTTTCTGTACATTCTGTAAGATATGTTTGGAATCCATAACAGAAGTCAGAAATGAAGCCCTCCTGAGACGGAGCATCTCTCCATTCAACTCCTCGATAACGCAAAATGCAAAAAAAAGCCCTAAATACGGTCACACACACCACGCCACAGTTCCCCTTTACATCAGACAAGGAGGGGAGGGAAATAAAATAACAGGAAAATAAACAACAACAAAAGCCTTTGGATTCTGCGGACCCATTTTGTAGAGAACAGGTACAACACAACCGGCAAACATGGAGAAAAAGAAAAGGAGAAAAAAAAAAACGTCATCTGTCGATTATTTATTTATTTTTTTTTCAATGCTTGATTTCTGATTTTAGCCAACAACCTTTTACTGCTTGTGGGTCTGCAGCACTTCCCACAATGCACTGCTCTGCGGCTCCTATAATACAATTCATCTCTTTTTTTGGGCGAGACGGTTCCTTTGGAAACAGGCTTGAGGCTTCATCTGTGAAAATGTCTCAGCCATGTAGCAGACTGCAGCAGACGGATTCTATCCATCAGATCTGACACTAGATACAAGTGACTGGACATTCATTCATTATTGATCCTGATCCTGATTAAGATTGTCGACTCACTACTACTTTACAGGAAGGATGTCTCCTCTGGCTCTGGTGGTCATCACTTCTATCATTTTTCCCCTCACATGCCTCACAAAATGCACAAATCAGTCACGGACATACATCCTAAAGCTTAAACCTATTAATCAGTCTCAAAGTGAGTGACACCAATGAAAGTGTCAGCTTCAAAAAAGAAAAAAGAAAGAAAGAAAGAAAGAAACACAGAACGTGATTCAGCTGATCATAGCTTCAGTGAGGGATTTGGTCCCTGATGTCCAAGTTAATAAGCATGAGTGCAAAGTGAACAGGGGGAAAAATATTAAACCTGGGGGGGAATAAAAAAAAAGAAGAAGAGAGGAAGAAAAAAAAAATTATAAAAAAAAAAAAAAAAAAAATAAATTCCACCTAATGAATCCTGTCACTGAAACTGGCTTTGCATTAATAATAATAATAATAATAATAATAATAATAATAATAATAATAGTACAGCAGATAGAACAGTATACTATATAGATTTAAAAAAAAAAAAAAAAGCAAGAAAGAAAATTTAAAGAAAAAAAGGCAGGAAGAACATGAACATGGCATTATGGGAAATTTGGTGAAAGTAAGGCATGCATGTTAAATTTATTTATTGAATTTTTTAGGTTGCTGATCAACCCCCCGCCCCACACAACTACCCCCCCCTCCTTTTTTTTGTTCTGAACCAGACGTCTGTTCACCAAAACGGCTTTATAATAATTCATTAATAACTCAATAATCCGACTTGACTAAACAGCTCTGCGTACGCGTATGATATATACCGATGAAATATGATCTTGTATTTAGAAAAATATTACCTTTAGTTATACGCTCTTAACCAAAAGAAGGGAAAAAAGGGTATTAAACGCTGCCTTGTTGCCTTATCATTCATACCTTTAATATGTTTGTTTGGACTGTAATTCTTTTTTTGAGGAAAGATTTAAAGCTAGGCTACATGCACCTCTCTAGGTACAAGACACACTGAAAGTATAAAAAAAAAAAAATGTACGCTTGACATTTCCACCACAGGGCCAAGAACAGGTGCAGATGAGTACCCTTTTTTTGAGAAGTGTACCTGTTCGGGTTAGGTAGTCACTGCAGTCACGGCATCACTCACCGCCATCATGTGATTCGTGTTTCTCTGAATTTCAGTTGTTTTTTGTTTTTTTTGCATTTTCTTTCTTTCTTTCTTTTTTTTTTTTTTTGGAGGAGGACACACGTGACACTCCAAAATTAAGGAATCACTGCTTCATCCTATCATCATATCCCGTCTAACCAACAGCAGCCAGCATCTACTGCGCAGGCGTGAGTGGTGTGTGATGGGAGAAACACACACACGTACACACACACACACATTCTCACTCAAGTCACGTCCGAAGACCCTAACACAACCAAGTAAAACAGGTGGCTAAAAGTTTGACCGGACTACTAATTTCTTCTTTTTTTAGTAATCCAAAACATTCAAGTGTAGGAACACTATAAAATGTACACACCTACACATCAGCGTGTGAACATTTAAGTCAGCCGTGCGCTCCATCACTGGCGCTTTGTTTTTTTTTTACATTTTTTTTATTTTTAAATACAGAAGCATTTCAGTAATGGGAGTTTTTTCTTTTTTTTTTTTTTTGGAATGAGCATCCCTAACCCAAGACTTCATGTTCATCTTGGGAACTCCCAAATATCTGCACTATGTTCGAGTGCCAACTTGCCAAGCATGCACAATATTTTTCTAAAATAAAAAGTCTTGGCTGATTTCCCAAAAAAAAAAAAAAAAAAAAATCAAATCAATCATGAAGTCAAAATTACAAAATGGATTTCAACTGTGATGACACCAATCCAAGGCTTTATATATTTATACATACTGTGTTTTATGCTGTTTGAATACTCATTGTAATTATTTATTTATTTATCTTGATTTTCCCAACATTATATACTTAATTTTTTATCAGATATCAATAAATAAATAAAAAAAAAGCATGATTTTTTTTTCAACGGTGTTGTGCCGTTTTCTCCAAGAGAAATTTCATGGAGGGAGAGAGGACGAAGGAGAGAAAGAGAGAGAGAGGGATGTTTTTTTTTGACCTGGAGTGGGAATGCGCCTGTGTGTTGGTGCCGTTCTCTCACAAAACGGTCCAGAAGTGAATTGAAGATGGGGGGATGGGGGTGGGGTTTAATGGATAGAGCGCGAGAGGGAAACTACGCCTGTGCGTTGGTGCCGTTCTTGTCGGCGTTGATGGAGTTGGCCGTCGAGTCCTTTCGCGGAGGCATTCTTTCGTTTATCCGATCCAAACCGCGAGCCTCCTCGAAACTCTGGATCTTGTGCTGAGGGTTGAAGCCTTGAATAGCTGGAAGAGACAGAGGGAAAGAGAACAAGACGTCAGACCTAAAGTCCTAAAAAAACTGCCACAGTGTGGAGCTATTCTCATTTCTCCTCATATCTGAGCATGTAAATACAGCCAGAGCTTTAAAAGATTAAGGAGTACAGAGATACATCACTTACTTGATTAGTGGTGGCCGGGTTAGCGTGTTCGACATTAATAAGAAAGAAAAGGCAATTTATTATAAGCCACTTGACTCACAACACAGAGTGATGACACACACTCGAGTCCAGAAGTCTGACTGCATTAACAGCAAGTGTTTTCATTTCAACCGTTATCAACTGTATGGCTGTAGGGTCATTTTTCAGTTACGGGAATGCTACACCCGCTCGAGGTATGAACACAGACTGGCCCGAGTCCTGAAACACTGCACTATGCAGTAAATATGCTGAGGTTTAATGTGTGTACACTTATTTGGAAACCTTTCGCATATATATTTGACTTTATGAGAGGACAAGGACAACTTAAACCTATAAATTCTTTATATGTGACTGGCTCGTGAAATAATCTGGACAAGTCATGCATAAAATCATGCAGATACAGGTCAAGAGCTTCACTTTACACTCACATCAAACATCAAAATGGGCAGGGGGGAGTGATCTCAGTGACTGGAGCATGGATGTTAGTGACTGTGGCATGGTTTGGGTTTTCAGAAACTGACGATTTTTATGCACAAGAGTCTAGAGTGTACACAGAATGGTGTGTGTGTGGGGGAATCCTTGCTGATGAGAGAGTCTGGAGGAGAAGGAAGGCTACGGTAACTCGAATAACCACTCTTTACAACCGTGGTGAGCAGAAAAGCAGCCAGACATTAAACTTTGAGGCGGATGAGCTACAAAAGTTGTCCACATCGGGGTCCTCTCGTCAGCCAAAACAGGATTCCGAGGCTACAGTGGGCACGGGATCACTGAAACTGGACAGCTGATGGGTCTTGATTTCTGCTATGACGTGTGTAGATGGTAGAGTCAGGATCTGGCATCAGCAGCATGATCCTGCGTCATATCAACAGTTCAGTTTGGTGGTAGTGGTGGTTCTGTGACTGCCCCCCTTATAAAAGAACCGTATTTAGTACGAGGAATGGTAGTACTGACTCGTACTAAACTTACCGTGTTGGACAGAGAGCACTGCCGCTGGCCACCATCTACCCAACCAATAACAGCTACTTCCAGCATGATAATGAGCCATGTGACAGAGCACGAGTCATCTCAAACCTCTTCAGGGCACTTTAAGAACCTCCGTTTATGGGATGTCGAAGAATGGGAGATAGACAATCATGTCAACGTGGACCAGGGTCTACTCAAAGGACTGTTTCTAACTTTTTGTGGAATCCATGCCACGAAGAACTGAAACTGTTCTGAGAACAAAAGAAGTCCTACCCGGTGTTAGTTTGGTGTTCGTAATAAACAATAAGATTAGTTTGGTGTTCCTAATAAAGTGGTCGGTGAGTGTATATTCATATATTCAATCTCAAATGGACCCCCCCCCCCCTCCCATTTCTGTTTTGTGTTTTTATGCTTCCAATTTGAATTTTCATTGGTCATTGTGTGCGTTCTCTATCCTCAGAGTGTTGAGAACAAGGTGCGTGTGTGTGTGTGTGTGCGCGTGTGTGTGTGTGTGTGTTGGTGTTAATGACGACATGGTGGTTAAAGTGTATAAAAGCGAGTTTGCCAGTGACTCAGTCATGGCTCTCTCAGATTCCAGATTCAGCAGCTGGTTTACAGTCGTTAACCATAAAAAAGGTTTTCGTCATGGCAATAAAGCAGGCTGAACCTGGAGAACAGTACGGACGATAATGAATAACAAAAGCCACGACAATTAATGCTGCATGTTAACAAAGAGCAAACAGAGATTTTAGACTTTCGTGCGAGGATTTCGAGACTCTGGATTTCGAGACTCTGGATCAGTCTTGGAATGAACTCGTGGTCTTCGCTAGTACGTTTAGCTGAACAGGACGCTGGACTGGCGGTTGATAACTGAAGAAATAGAAATGCACTCGGTGGTGCACTCGGACTTCAGGACCTGCCTCTAATCAGTTACACCACAACATGAGCAAATCTGTTTTACCACACAGACAAAAACATCTCTACAGCACAGTGGCTGACGCTCGCAGGATGTTGAACACACACTCCATATCAAAGCGTTTTACACACAGATAAAACACAGCGAGACGCTCACACACTGACTGTTTACATGAGCCACTGGTCATAAAGCTCGAGTACACCAGTGCCAACATGTATTTATTCTGCCAATAACACCACCACAGTGACACACACACACACACACACACACACACACACACAGGCAGACACTGAATGTGAGACAAAAAGAACATCAGACAGAGAGGGGGGAGAGAGAGAGAGAGAGAGAGAGAGAGAGAGAGAGAGAGAGAGAGAGAGCAGGAAACGGAGAAAGAGGGGCAGAGAGATAGAGTGAGCGAAAGAGAGACAGAATGTGAGATAAAAAGAAAAAGAGAATGCGAGAGTCATGAAAAAGTGAGCGAAAGGGACAAAGGCGGAGAGAGAGACAAAGAGAGGGAGACAGACATTAAAAGTAAGACAAAGAAACTAGGAGACACAGTGGGAGAATGAGACAGAGGGAGTCGCAGAGACAGTGAGACGGTAATGAAAGAGACACGCGGTGAGAGAAAAAAAGACATATGGGGCAGACAGACAAGAGATACAGAGAAGGAGAGTGAGAGACGAGAGTTAAAAGTCATGATTGAGAGAGAGACAGAGACAGTTAAGAGTCATGGAGACAGAGAGAGAGAGAGAGAGAGAGAGAAAGACTGTCATGAAAAATGAGACAGAGTGAGAGGGACAGAGAAGGAGAGTGAGAGAAAGAGTTAAAAGCCATGAGTGAGAGAGAGACAGGGAGAGAGGGAGACAAGAAAGAGTGAGACAGAGACAGTTAAGAGTCATGGAGACAGACAGAGAGAGAGAGAGAGAGAGAGAGAGAGAGAGAAAGACTGTCATGAAAAATGAGACAGAGTGAGAGGGACAGAGATGGAGAGAGAGAGAGAGAGAGAGAGAGAGAGAGAGAGACAGACAGACATAAAAAGCGAGACAAAGAAACTGCAAAACAGAGGACGACAGCGAGAGAGTTAAGTGTCAGAGACAGAGAGAGAGAGAGAGAGAGAGAGAGAGAGAGAGAGAGAGAGAGAGAGAGATAGAGAGAGTCATGAAAACAGCCAGAGCGCAAAGGACAAAAAAGATAGAGATAGTGAGAGAGAGAGATAGCAAGAGAGACAGAGAGAGATTAAAAGTGAGAGATACGAGTGGGAATGAGACATGAACGATAAATGGAGGCTGATTAAGTGGATATAAAACACTATCATTAACAATAATAAAAGAAACAGTGATGGCGCGGCCGAGCGGAAATAACATACAGCTAAAATTTCTTGAGCCGACGCTCGGGAACAGTTTCACTATTTTGCTAGTGCTGACTTTTATCTTTTGTGTTGGCAGGAAGTAGAGGCAATTAAAAACAGACTTCCCTCGCTCTCACTGTGGTCGACTAGCCCTCAGCTCCCACATACAAACCTGCGTGCGTGTGTNTGTGTACCCAGTCTCACTTCCACCTTGCATTAACACACGATGCAGCATCATTAAATGATTTCGGAGCGAAGAATTCACTGCGCTCATTTATGTCCGCCTCCTACAAAGCGAGCTGCTTTCATCCAACTCCAGCTGTGCTGACAGCTGGCTGACTTCACACACTTTGGCTGGCTAACTAATTAGCATATTGCCCGAGGGAAATAAGAGACGAGCCTGTGGAGCTTATGCAAGCCTTTACGCAAAATTAGCCCTGCCCATTTTACACAGACAGGACAAACTGTGCTGAAGTACATGCACACAGTGACATCAGCCATCATTAAACCATTAACCTCGTTTAGACATCACTCGCACTTTTACAGCTCCTGACACTTTAATGATCTGGGTGCTACCCAGAATGCACTGAAAGTGTACATCATACGGGGTTAATGCTGAGAAATGGCTGCGGGTTATGTTTTTTATGTGCTTGGAAAGCCGCAATCAGCGTTGGCTTCGTCTGTTTTTACCAGCGATGCATCAAAGCCATTTTTCAGCCCGAGTTTTTGGTATTCAACACCGATACTGATACTGAAATGACTAACCTCACTTACCGTTAATCAATCAGAGATGTCAAAGAGAAAAAATAAATCGAGAAGAACACGAAGGGGCCAAATGTCACCGGTATGTCCGACGTACACGGACAAACACTAGAATTCGGTAGTATACGCTACACAATTTTAGCCACGGTTTCCCAGTTGGCGACTAATTTTGGGTTTTCCAAAATGAGTGTGAACCCCCCTATGAGTAATAGCAAGAACGACTCTGAGAGACAGCCAATGAGCGCACGAGAGGAAATCAATGCCGTGCGCAGCAGATCCCTGAATCCAGTTGGTCATCCATCTGTCTGTATGGGAGGGCGAGGGTAAAATGTAAGAACAATAATATTATTTCTAGAAAAATGTTTTGCCCGGTAATACGCCAGCTGGTTGTTAGGAACAGCAAAAGTAAAAACAAACATTTGCTCCAGTTCTCTTTGCAGAACAGACAATCCACACTGCCCAGATTTCCTCAACATTTTTTCCCCTTTTTCTTGTTTCCAAAAAGTCACAGGATGGACAGTTCTCGCATTTATTTTGGTAAGGATTTGGGGATCAGTACGATTACAGCTTGTGTACTGAGCATGCCTCATCTGCAAGCACAGCAGTACGACCACCAAACAACTGATCGCAAGTGATAAAAGTGAGTCAGTGACTCTGACATTTTCAAAGTCATGTGACCTTTTGCTCCTCGGCTTGTAGGTTTAGCGAGTTGCTTTCAAAGTGCATTTACAAGCTATTAGTTAGCTTTGGACTGAATGAAGGTTTTTTTTTTTTAACTTCAGAAAAAGCGCTTCTGTACCACTCTACGTAAAGAAACTGTAAGTGCTGTTCTTGTCATTCACCTAGCATTGTCGGTAGACATTTTGTCTCACTTAGCCCGTGTTTGCCAAGTATGCGTTATGGCCAAAAGTATGTGGACACCTGACCATCATGCGCGTATGTGGTTCTTTCCCAAACAACAACGGTGTTTCATTCTTCGTGTGTCCACATTTCCTACCGAAACACACGAAACCGAAATGTTAAAGTGACCTAGATAGAGGCCCAAACAAACCCCAAACACTTAAAAAGATGTATTTAAAAAAAAAAAAAAAAAAAAGATGATGAAATGAAGCACAGGCATGAGAAACCCTAGTGCATTTGCATGTGTGTGTATGTGCAATGATTAATTTTAAACACTGCCACACTTTTTAAAAAGTCAAGAAATAAGGCTGTAAGGAATTAAAAAACAAACAGGACAGGAAATAGACTAAAGGCAAACTAATGTCACACAGAGGAGACACACTTCAGCAGTACAGGGAGGGGTGCGACTGACACACACACACACACACCCACACCCACACACAGAGACACAGAGACACACACACACACACACACAGAGAGAGAGACGTGTTGCGTACCTCGGGCCTCGGCTGCTTCTACGGTGGCTGTGTAAGCGTGAGTAGCAGTGACATGCCCAAAATGAACGGAGAGAGAGTGAGTCACGTTATCAATGCAAAACAAAATCAGAGAAATCAGACGAGCACCAGAGAAAATAAAAATAAATTAATAAATAAACAAATAGGGAGTAAGTTAGGGCGAGTCTTTTTGAGTATCGTGGTAGTCGAAAACAAACAAAAACTACTTTACTGCGGAAATGCAAATAAGCAACAGTGTAAGAATGATTACTACTGTAACATCCTTTTTAATATAAAAATAGTTACTAAAAAAATTCTTACAGTACCCTCTTACATTCTTTTCTTCCCGTATACCACAGCGAAGCTGAATAGTTTATTCTGATTGGTCAGGTGTTGACTGATTTCCTCTAACAGGCGCTCTGACAACGGATCCAGGTTTATATTAATGCACTTGGTCTATCTTACTGTTACTGTATCACAGTGGGTGGAAACATATTAAAAACATGTTGTGTAACAAAATAAGACGAACCTTACCACTAAAGGACGTCCTCTACAAATAAAATGTAAATATTTTCCTCAGAGGTCACAGTCACGAAACATTGTCTCAATAAGTTTTCTACCTTTTCGTCTTATTTCTTCAAAGGAAAGCGAGGGGATGAGTGTTTACAGCTGCTATAATGTAAGTGATAACAGGAACTAGCAACATTAAATGTAATTATAATCAGAGGAAGTATGTAGATTTTTTTAATAAATAAAAATGCTAATTGTTGGCAAGTCGCAGTGGGATAAGAGGAAAAACTTAAGGATATTCTGTTATTGGAAAGTCGCGTCGCGCCAACCTATTGTTGATTATCATAACAACATGCCGTTAAATATTTTTAATTTTTTTTAAAAAAAAATATCACCCACCTCAGAGTATATATATAGAGGTGAAGAGGTGTGGCATGTTTGTTTTTTAAATATATTTTTCCATTATAGTTGAAAAATGCTTACAATTTCTACTAACTAAATAAATACATTCAGGTCAATGCTAAGAGATGGAGGCACGTGTTCATTTCATCAAAAACAAACGTGATCACATTAGTTGGAGCTGTAAACAATCACAGGCATTCATACAGGAATTAATCAGATGTGAATAAGGAATTAATAAGAGAGTGGCTGGATCTGAGGATTAGCATGCGAGTAGGAGCTGCGCTACGTTAGTATGAAGCGAGTGTGAAAGTGCACCAGCAAGAACTGATCCAAACCGTTTATCACCCACTAAGCCCAGTACATTCATCAAACACGACATCCACTTCATCTGG
>CM074961.1:16864650-16869650 GCA_037577455.1 Pangasius macronema
GATTTTAAAAGATGTGTTGTTTAAACAAAGTAAAACGTATAAATCGTTGATGTGGCGTTTATTTGACATTTAGGGAAGGAGACTCGGTTGTAAGCGCTTTGTAAAAGTCCAAAGTAGCCTTATTTTTCGACACCAGCACATCCTGAAGTGTATTATTCCTCTGACAACACAGCAGTTTGTCAACGATTACAATGTTTTACTCATTAAACATCAACTCCTGCCCCCTGAAGACTTTCCTGTCTCCAAAAAAAAACAAACAAAAAAAAAAAAACACATTGTTGGTTGTTTCCATGCGTGCAATTTTTCCAGACTCGGGGCTATTTCAGCAAACGAATGTCAGGGGTTCATGTTAACTGAATCACAAAATGGTGCGCATCAGGTGCAGAAGCTATCCACGCTCAGGGACGCAGGCTGAGTAAGACGATTTGTTCAAACTGTCGCGCCGTCGTCATGGAAGGAAGAGCTATCCGCCCCCTTCCACATACATGAGCTCACACATCTCTATGATTGGCTAGTGTCACTGGCGAGGGGGGGCATTGGTTTTGGATGGTGGGGGAAGAGAGTATTGTATCCGTCCTTATCGGACAGCACGGCCAATTTTGCTCTCTTGACTTCCAACCACGATGGCTGTAGCATCGCTTTGATTTGAACGCATGATTTCTGGAGGACAGAGGGATCGCTCTTCCTGAGAATGAGCTGTTACTATAGAAACGATAACATATTACTATAAGTGCATTAATATAAACCTGTTATTTGAATTACAGCCAGAAATACTGTCAGACAATATTAATCAAACGACAACTGCTGCTATAAACAATTATTCAAGGCTTTCTGGGGAATCAGATCTGAGAATTCAACAGCGCTGTGGTACTTAGTTGGTATTTAGATGGGGCAGTCGTGGCCTAATGGTTAGAGAGTGTGGCCTGTAACCTGAAGGTTGTGGGTTCGAGTCTCAGGTCCAGTAGGTGGGGGAGTGAATGACCAGCGCTCTCTTCCACCCTTAATACCACGACTGAGTTGAGACCCTTGAGCAAGGCACCGAACCCCCAACTGCTCCTCAGGCGCCGCAGCAAAAAAGGCTGCCCACTGCTCCGGGTGTGTGTTCACGGTGTGTGTGCGTGATATTGAAATTAGTCCACTCCTAGTCCAAAATTAGGAGTTGTGTATCAGTCATATTAGCTGATATTCAGGAAGAATAATGGAATCTCATTTCAGAATTATCATTTGCTGCATTTCCTTCACTCCATCATTCATAATGAGGCGGTTAAGCAGCAACCAAACGAGCCATCAGAGCTCTATCTCTCTCTCTCTCTCTCTCTCTCTCTCTCCCTGAAGGGATCGATAACCCCCATTTCTAAAGCTCGCAGAGGAAATGTGTCAGGCCAGGATATAATTACGCACCACTGAAAAAGAAGGGCAAATCAAATCAAACGTATCAGGCGCAGTAAGTGGGCCACCAAACTCCTACATGAGAGTTTCATACACTTCAGGGATTGCAGAACTGTACTTCAGGAGCACTGAATTAAGGACAGAAAGCATTTAAGTAAAATGATCACACAAATTGTTGTGTAATTCACGTCTTCCTTTCAATGAGGGTCTAATAAGCTGATTTCCTACCAGAACTTGTAACGATGGCAGCAGCGAGGAATCAACTGTCGGACAAAACGTTGTTTAAAGTGGACTTGTTAAGAGGGTCACCACGAGTGCTTTCACACATGCAGTGTTTAGTCTGGGTGAACAAGACCCTGGTGCGTTTTACCCCTTGGTTCTTCAGGCAGAAGAGAACACAGCGCTCGCACTCGGGTGATTTGGATTTAGACTCTGAATCTGATTCGGGTTTGTAAATGGACTAATAAGCGTGAACGTGCTCCAACACCTCTACTGGCTCAGTATCATTTGAACTTTTGTTAATTCTGACTGAAAATGAGTGAGGGTTTTTGTACTAACTCTACTGTTCCTGGTATCCATCCATCCATCCATCCACCTTTTTTGGATATGGACATCACAGCATGCTGCAAGTTCTTATAACTGATGTTCAGCGCAGTTAAGTGATCAGGTGATCCAAGCTAATGGACCAACATTCTGCAGATAATTCCGTCACTGCCAGTTCATAACATCCATCTGACTATTGACTGACCAACAGCAGCCTTTTGCAGACTCCTAACCCTTATGGGATTGGATTAGATTTGGACAGACATCTCTAATTCTTCAGGCAGATGTTGTCCCCTAGGGCTGGGAAAAACTAAACTCTGGCCACTGCTACTTGCCGTGTTTAGTCATCTTTGCTCTCTGATTATAAGAAAATATTGTTGGCAGTCACAAAATGATGGACGCTCTAGAAGATCCTCTAAAACTATGTATGAAAAAGGAAAAAAAACAAAAACAAAGCAAGATACCACAAGCTGCTTAAATCGACCGTAGCAGATAAAGGCTCACTTTACATTAGCACATCTCACGATATCATCACTGGAGCGTTCTATAAATAAATTCACGCTTCAAAAACGTGAACACGTGACGCAAACATGCGGGTTCAAACATTCGGAGTTACAGACTTGCTCATTGCTCATATTAATTTATAAGCACCTGGACTTTATTTTGAAGGAAAAGTGCAAATACGTAGTGCAAATTACGTACATCATCCTGAAAAACTAATCCCGTCTGTACAGGGCTTAATAAGGGCCCCGAAAAAGAGCTAGCTTAAAATGCCAATATATACAAATAACTTTTTTTAAACAAATCCATCATGATCATTATAGTATATAATTAAAAATAAAAAGCTGAGCACGAATTCAGTTCTTACTGACAATCTTAATCATCATCATCATCATTATTATGATTATTAATACCAATCCTAAAACGTTTAAGACCATCTCAACAACTTTCCACATAAAGCGAGCCCTGTAATTGACAACATTAAACCGTAGCCAACGTTAAAAAGCATGTCGGTTCTTCGTGCACTCCAAAAAACTAAGCCCTCGAGCGCACTTGAGCTGTTCACGTACTTCCTCAACCTGTATTGGACCTTTTTAAACAGATGGAGAGATAGTGAGAGAGGACAGTGAGTTCAGCGTGAGCTTAGACACGCTGCTCTAAATAGCTTTAAATGGGTTACTCTGTTTCTCTCGCTCCCATCCAGACACACATCTGCGAACGCGCTGGAGCTCTGCAGACCTGCTGCTCTCGCTGCGAATCAGGGAAGAGCTGAATAGCGCTGTGATTTCCAGACTATAAGCGGGTTCCTTTGCTGTAAACGAAGTGAGGTTTGTTATCGGTTTTGCTTTAGGGGAAAGTCATGGGTTGGTGGTGCTTGGGGCGACCTAACTAAAAAACCCCACAGCTGCTCGAAGTGTAATTAGCACAATCTTCGAAAAATGATTTAATACGGAGAATCAGTATTAAATATATATAGCTATATAGTGTGATGTCTTCATCAGGAGATTTCATGCACCAGGACTGCAGCAGAAGGCTAATGAACTGCTTCTGCACATCACTATTCCATTAGCTCTAAATACTGAATTAGATTTGCCTTCAGCTTTGAATCGGCCCATTTTAGCTCAAAGCACTTTGTCTTTTTGACTCGCTTTCCACTTAATTTTGAAAACGTACAGCACTTTTGTCAACATTAGTCGGTTCGTAAATGTGCTTTACAAATGAAATAAACCTAAAACATGAATATTCATCTAAGTCGAGGAGATAAATGTTCTAACATGTCCTTGGCAGCCAGGGTGTCTTAATTTATGAACATAACCAAATCTATTCCTTACAGAAGCCTGAAGTTTATCTGTCTGAGAAAAATGTCACAAAATCCAAACGGTCGGCGAACGTCTGAAGCAGTGAAGTAAATAAATAAAGACTCATGAGGAGACCTGATGTGTGAAAGGCGTCGAGCTGAATCTGTCAGCGATGTGTAATTATTTCTCATTCCTACATGCTCAAGGTTAGTTAACTCCTTTAGCCTTCACCCATCACCATGGCAACATTGACAAGGCTGCAATGCTCACACTCCTACAAGTGAAAGTTTATATGAGCAACTTAAAAAAAGAAAAACAACAGCGAGAGCTTACCTTCACAAGTGTCGTCTCCTTCTGACATGAGCTCATCGTCGGAGCAAATGTTCAACACGTTCACCAGCATCTCCGTCACTGCAACACACACACGCAACATGATGTCAGCGTCTCACCTCGTTCACCAGCATCACCTTCTCCTGAGCTGTATCTGAATCCAGATGTTTAGATGACATCATTACAAGAGCGCCAGCCAAACAGGCCGTCATGGCGAGACAGGAACTCGCTCTCGGTGCATCGTTATTTATTCCAAACACTCTTCCTTTTCTCAGTGAATCACACCAGCTCAGGTGGACGGAAACAACACTACAGAACACGGACAAAAGGAGAAAGGCTCGAAAAGGATTTTAAGCAAAATGTTCATTTGGTCAAAAAGGAAAGACTTAATGACCCCCTGCTGAGGCCTGAGCCACTCTAATAGAGCTAGATAAGAGTCTGAGATAATGAATATACTGCATCTAACACCACGGCTCTGCTGAATCATCTGCTCCGATTGGTCAGAATTAAAGTGTTGATTAGTTTTCTACAACAGCAGCTCTGACTGTCGTTCCAGCTACGATTCAAGTCACAGGTTTATATGGACGTCATGTGACACACGTCATGTGATATCCTGTCGTTCCTATAGTAACAGCTTCCACAGGGACGTGTACGAAGCCTGCCGCACAGAAACGGAATAGAAAAGTGTGTAATCGCTGAGGTGAAGGTTCCTGTAAGGAGACGAGTCAGTGTCCGTGTCTGTCAGTGTCAGTGCTTTGCAACGCTCGACACGTTTTCCACCACCGGAGGGTCTTCAGGATAGAAGACTTTTCTGGTTTCTTTACAACAAGCAGTGTGGCTTCTTTTTTTTCTTGTTAACTTCAAGAGAGTAAAAAGTTAAGCTGGTGTGGGGACGACTGTTTACAGCTGCTATAGCATAAGTGAGAACGCCAACTCGTT
>CM074961.1:16874650-16885881 GCA_037577455.1 Pangasius macronema
AGTATTAGAGATTATCGAGAGAAACAGACTGTCTTGTGTTTCGGTGAAACTGTGCCCAGATGCTTTTCTGCTCACCACGGCTGTAAAAAGTGGTTACTGAGTTACTGCAGACTTCCTGTCAGCTTGACGCAGTCTGGCCATTCTCCTCTGACCTCTCTCATTAACAAACTGTCGCTCACCGGATGGCTTTTGTTTTCTTGCACCATTTTGCGTAAAGACTGCTCTGTGTGTGAAAATCCCAGGAGATCAGCAGTTTCTGAAATACTCAAACCAGCCCGTCTGGCACCAACAACCACTGCACTCACCGAGATCACATGTTTCCTGTGAACAACAGCTGAAGCTCTTGACCTGTATTTACATGATTTCATGCACTGCACTGCTACCAAATGACTGACTAACTGGATAACTGCATGGACGAGCAGGTGACCCTATTAAAGTAGCTGGTGAATGCATAAAATATATAATAATTATTATAAATACATAGTTGCCTATGTGTTGGCATGTGTTTAAAATAAAATGGTATGCATATTTATAACACTAATCAATAAGAGCTGGCACTAGGTGAAGCAAGCCCTGGTGATGCGAAGGACAAGTGACACTAACAAGTTTGAATGAAGTTGTAATGCAAATGAGAGGCGGAGCGAATTGGGCACTACCCAATAGGAGTGAAGGATAGGAGTGAAGAATGTGATGTTTTGCTGTTTCCCATCCATGGGGAAACAATCATCTGTATTTGATGGTTCCACATCATAACCTTCCTACTCGCAGCTTGTGTGCATATCACACTAGCCTTGACTTGTTGGTTGCCATGGTTTCCTGATAACTAGTGTTTTGCTAGTGCATTGGGCATCATGTGATATTTTTTCTTCCTGTAAGGACAGATGCGTGTCAGACATTTATTGAGCGACATGAAATAAATCAATGCTGACCCCAATACGGACAAAACAACTAATATTCCCAAGCAGGCCGACACTGATGCATGTTCCGACAGTTATAAAGTGATTCCGGTAAACTGGTAAACGCCACTCGACGCTAATCACACTCACCTGCAAGCCCTACGGTCGGAGACGCTTTTTTTCTGCGTAGCTGTCTATACGTCTAGAGATCAATCTGATAAGAAGCAAGACAATTTTCCCCGTAAGGAAAATCCAGTGTCCTGCTGGCTCACTCCCACTGGTCATCACCACAACGTTTTGCTTCTCCTTTGCATAACTTCGTGTTATTGTTTTGCCTGGACACACCCACTTCGCTTCACTGATAGCTGTGCCGCGCTCTCATTCACCAACCCGTACTGATTATGAACGACTTCCGGATGCTTTGTCATGCTGTCGTGCTGTTCTCTCTCTCTCTCTCTCTCTCTCTCTCTCTCTCTCTCTGTCACACACACACGAGTATGTTCAGTACTTACACTCTTGTTTGAAGGTAAAGTACTCTGTGAGGTGCCGGCACTCGTGGTTTCCTCGGAGGAGGAAGAGTGTGGTGGGGTGGTTGATCTTCAGGGCCCACAGATACAGCACACACTGCAAAAACACACACACATACACAGCGAGACTGAACAGCACCCTAATGGAAAAAAAAAGGCTGCAGCCACACAAACAAGCAGTTATACTGTATCAGTGGAAGTGCAGTAGAGTTGTTCAGTAGGTGCGGTATGTTCTGAAAAATAAGCATATGCATTAGGTTTCTATTGTCTGATCTATTCAGATAATTAACACAACAAAACTGTTCATTACAATGTAACAAAAATTAACATAAGTTTTCACAACCGGGTGTATCTGAAGCTTTTCTTATTTTGCCGGTAGCTAGTTATGCTTTCGGAGTCAAGCAGCTCTCTACAGCCCTAGATGTGTTTTTGAATGCTGCGTTCGCTGATTCTGAACTGCCAGAATGATTTCATTCTCCCGGGATTGCATCAGCATGGAAATGCTGCTTGAATACAGTAGATTTTTGGGCATGCACGTGTGTGTGTGTGTGTATGTGTGTGTGTGTATGCTTTGTATGTTTACGGTATTTGCAATTAATTGTAAGTATTGTACAATTATTTGGCAGATTCACCACTATGCACCACTAACATTTCGGCCCACTGCGCACCAGACGTCAGTGTTGTAAGTTTCCGGGAAGCCGACACAGCTCCTACACACCAGAGCATAAAAGTTCGCAGGATTCTTTCAGTTCCTGCTTGTTACTGAATGTAGGAGCTAGCACGTTAGTATGCTGGCATGTTAGCTTGTGAACAAGTGCATGCTTAGGAGATGTGCGTGTGTGTTTTTTTTTTTGTTTTTTTTAAACCTCTGTAGCTTCCTGATTCGAGATAAAGAGGAAGCTACTTTCAGTGAGTGCGAGTTTGATTAATCGTAAATGTCACTTTAATTGTAAATTGTATGTAAATTTCACCTCATCTTGTATGGAAATTGCCACCATTTTAAAACCCACAAGTAAATGGTGAAGATGAAAGATCAAACGCATTCTGAAACGTTTGTACAGAATTAGTTTTGCACTTCTTTCTGCATATTAGCAAAAAAAACAAAACAAAAAAAAAACAAATTATAATTTGTAACTGTAATTATCACACGGACAGATTGGCTGGCAGGAAAGATGGTGAGCAAAAAATAAATAAATTGTCTATAAAAAAAAAAAAATTATATATATATATATATATATATATATATATATATATAAATAAATAAATAAATAAATAAATAAATAAATAAATAAATAAATAAAAATCTAACCACACAATGCTACGCTGCTGTAGCCAAAACCAGATAATGGTTTGGTTCGGTTCTGGTCGGCTTTGCCGTGTTGTTCCGCGTGTTTAATCGCTGTTGTGTATGATAAGACAGTAGGAATATGGCAGGAGTGGCAACAGTTTACGACAGGAGTCGATGGTAAAAGGTCGTTCTGGGTAGTGAAAACTGTTTGTTTTGTATGCAGCAGACACGTACGCTGTAAAGAGCGGTGTCCACCCTCCTCTTTTCCTCTCTTCACCTGCTTTTTTTTTTTTTTCTATGTTGGAAGCATATGGCTGTTAACAAATACCACACACACAGACGTCACCATCCTGTCCTCCTGACTCATCTCTGCAAAGTAAAGGGATACAGAAATACAGGAAATACCCCGGAGCAGCAGAAAGTTTAACCGCCCTGGAGCTCATCACGAGGGAAGCTCCCATGAGCCGTCCTGACCGGGGTCTGGGGGCAGAGATCAGGAAAGGTAGCGCGGGTTACACAGCCGAAGGGTTTCGGTGCAGAAACGTCCCCTGTGCAGAGGAACGAGGGCTGCTGTGCTGTGATTTAGTCGCAGTCAGACACAAAGGAATTGAGAATCACTGCAGTAAGGAACCTGATTATCATTTAAAAAAAAACAAAAAAAAAATTCAGCAATAGATGGACAGGCATGGAGAGGAAACAGTTTGCTCACACGCCAGTCTAGTCGTAATGATTTTTAATAGTGTTATGATGGACACTTCACAATACAGTCACTAACCCTTCATTGCTTTCAGCAGGAAGCTGCTTAGGATAGGAAGAAGTGTGTGTGAGAAACCTCGAACTGACTGCACGGTGACTCAGTCTCACTAAACTACCTGACTCTTCAGATTAAATCACCTGATTAGGCTAATGAGCTGATCCAGCTTCAAGATGTGGCCAAGACGCACCCGCTAATCGCCTCTCAGCATTTCAGCTAAATGCGCTTACTCCTGTCGGGAAAAGCGGTAAAGCTCTGCTCTTAACAGACCTACTGTTAAGATCTACACCTACATCTACTGTTAAGATCTACACCAGTGTGATCAGTAGCTCTGCTCTTAACAGACCTACTGGTCACACTGGGGAACTTTACATGAATATAAAACCATTTTTTTTGTGACAGGACCTTCAAGTTCAAGTCATAAAAAATGTTCCTAGTGGTGATGTCCTTCAAGCACTGTTCTGAACAGCAGTAACAAGATGAAGCTTCACCTGTCAGAGCCATACGGCAATACGGTCATTTCTAGAGTAACAATCAATCATCTGGGTAATGTACATCAATCTTGTGAGATTCAACACCACAGATACAAAACAATGTGAAGATGATGATGATGTATGATCTTTTTTTTCTCTTTACCTTTCATGCACATAACAATTAACAGATAAATAGCAGCTATCAGAAGTGGGGTTAAAAAAAAAACATGAAAAAAATCTGTATTTGATGCAAATTCCTTTCAAAATCAAACACAGATTGTCAGATTAAAGATTACATATTACTTTTATTTACTTTAAGCCATGGCTCTTATGTTAATTAACTTGATGCTTGTGAGCGAACGGAAAGGAAGTACCCGTGTCTCAGTGCTCGCAGAAATGAAGTGCTCGGCGCGCTCGTGAATACCTTCGCGCATGTGTGATGTCCACACGTGCCGATGCTGATACTGCGTGCTCGGGTCACGTGTGCACGGCTGCTCTCAAAAGCTGCCAACCATCGCAGCCGCGTTTCTAAAACAATCTCATCTATGCCTGGTAGAATAAATGTGATATTAATGCATGACATCACCCAACATGTTTAAAAGTTTAGTTATGATCTCACGTGGGAATACTAGCGTTTTGCTATGATAAGCATGAAATAAATCAATATCTTTTTTTTTTCGGGTGGTAAATGAGTTTTTACATGTCAGTGGGGATTGTTACCATGGTAACCATCTCCAAATAATTCAAACAGCAATTTATCACTGTGATCAAATCAGGTCAGAGCTGAGATTTCATAATTTGTACGATGGATATAATTTGATGTGTGTGTGTGTGTGTGTGTGTGTGTGTGTGTGTGTGTGCTTAACTGATGTCACCGGGAGCATTTTAAAATGAAATATTAAACATAAAACCAGCGTGTTTAAGGGTAGCAGGTGGTGGGAGCTACGATTGAAGTCCAGTCCTTTGTGAACGTCTGATGTCCAGAAAGAGCCGAAGCAAAGGAGTGGCCTTTGTTGTAACACACACACACACACACACACACACACACAGGCCGTGTTTGATGGTGCTGAGCAGCAGCGTGTCCACCCGCTCACCTTTCAACCGTGACATTTCATCGCACCCCCTAAAGTAACCTCTGTTCCCAGCATGCACTGCACCATGGTGGGTCTCTAAGGTCAAACACCCCCCAAAAAACACGTGGACGTGTGACCTGACAAACGCTCCTTACTATTTAAATCTATCTCCCAATTAGCATCTCTTCTCTCCTGAGTGCTGTAGCACAAACACAACTGTCACTAGTGTAGAAAGCAGAAAGGGAAACAGCAGAAATTCACACGCATGCCTAAATATAGTGAACGTGTTTCCTCGTGGCGTGTTGTGTATATACAGGTGACGGGATAAAGGGGTGTACCATGGCTATGTTCGGCCGGTGCGTGTATGATGTAATCGTGTTCCTCTTCAGTGGAATAGTCAACATCTCTTCTGCTTACTTTACGGAGCTCACCAGGAGCTCTGTCTAAAGGGGACCAGAACTCATCATATCATTTCAAAAGGCATGTCTGTCTCTATATTTCTTTTTTATTCTATATGAACATTAATAACCTACTGACTGACTTCGGAGCAGATAAAGCCAGAGATTTCTAGAGACCTGACTTCACTTTTGCAGCATTCCTGACCTTGGTAATGAACTAAAAAACTAAACACTAAAGCTAGCGATTGCAGCTACAGCCAGCATCATAACCAGCTTCTGTTTTTTGTTTTTTTCTTTCTGGCTGTATATGACAGATGTTACTGGCTGGCGTGTTGAAATGCTTGACTCATTTACACAACAGCCAATTCAGCGTTCAAGATACATCATACTTGACATTAGCCTGACAGTAGCTTAGTGAACTAGATAAATATGGAGAACGGTGAAGAGCCTTTTTTTTTCTCAACCTCTCCTCACCGACTTCACCCACGCCACGGCTTTAAAGAAGACAATAACCTAGAAGAGGAGACTGTCTGCTTTTGGGGTTACGTCATATATGATTGAGCCGAGGTCGATGCATGGTGACAAAAAATAGACCCTGGGCGATCAATTGGAGGCATCTGACATGTCTGAATGGTAAATAAAATATCATTCACTCTTACTGATGGAAAAGCCCAGGCGGTGAATAAAGACAGTCGTTTGCTGCCAACAAGCTGCTACTAAAAGCAAGACACGCCCCCAGGGGCGGGACATATGCATTCTAGAGAGCATTCCATTGGATGAACACACGACTAGTACAGAGTGATTCATTAAAAACAACTACAGTTATTTTCCCGGAAGTGCAAACTATAAAATTAAGACAATGATATGTCCAAAACTAGTTATTGGTAATTTGTTTGGAGATATGTCATCATATCTGTGTCCACAGCACTGAAGGACGGGTAGACAAAGCTCCGAAACACCAATTTAGTAAAACTGTTTTCGTCATAGAACCGGCCTTTCAAAACCCTGTATTACACCTCGCAAGTGTTACACACATCCTGTTTTGTTACTGCGTGCTATTTTCAAAACCAAAAAAAGACAGGAAATTAGTTAGAATTGTAGAATACTCACCTCGATGCTGAAGTAACCTCGATCCACATAGTCGCCCAGGAATAAATAGCGTGTGTTATTGGGGGAGCCGCCGACCTCGAACAGTTTCATCAGGTCAAAGAACTGTCCGTGAACGTCTCCACACACTGAGGGCAGAAACACAGCAGACGACAAGAACCCGTAAACTACACATCACATAAGATTAGATCAGTGTCAAGAAATGTTCGGCTTCCTGTCGTGTACGTACTCACCGGAAATTTGGTATTCGTAAAAATCCTGTAAATTTGGAAAAAACGTTTGTATCCCACTGGTGCTCCCGAGTGTGTAAATTTACACGACCTCAATTCATATCATTTGGATGGATTACTTCACTTTCATATCGGAATTCTTTTGCGTTTAGCAGATGCCCTTATCCGGAGCGACTGACAGAAATGCTCTGGAGCTTTTTTTTTTTTTTTAAATCTAAAAACACATCCTTATGCCAGTTCACTAGATCAGGGACTAAAAGCGCCATCGAAAACATTTTGTGAAAAACAGTCACTTTATATTACTGGCATTAATTAAAGAATATAAAAAAAAAGCAAGCCAGCACGAATAATACGAGTCATTCAGTTATGGCAAAAGAAATGGCGCTGTATAAACGGAGGATGGGCCTCAGCTGACTAAAGATTAGTGCTTATTATAATTATATTATAATATGAAATATTTTTATTGGCACAGGTAGTGAGTGAAAATAATGTACATTTCCGTGTTTCAGGCTTTACCATGATCGATCGGTTTGTGCTCACAGCTGTCTGTGCACTTGACCTTGAACTTTTATGGCGTTTTATGGGTGAATGAGCCGTGGTGTGCATGTGCTTGGTGATTTACATTGATCGGCACTCATCGATACACACACACACACACACACACACACACACACACACACACACACACACACACACGAGTATAAAGAAAACCAGCATTTCCGAAACGTTTGCGAAAATCGTTTGTTCGGTTTGGGTTACATAAACACTTCATAGCTTTCCTAAAAGATTGATAAATGAGGCCCAAAGTGTTTAAACTACTTTAATGCTTCAATTTTGATTTTTTGGCATTTGGCGAGTTTTTCGATTAAGATTAGACTTCTATGGAGCACAAACGACCCAGAAGGCACTGCTGCAATCTGATATACTGTAATCAGGAGTGATGAAGTTTTTCATATGACTTCATATATTATTATATATTATATTCATTCACTCGTCAGTAACCGCTTTATCTGTTCAGGGTCACGGTGTATCCGGAATCCAGTCGCTGAAATCCCAGCCTGTCTCAGTACGCTCTACTGGAACATGTTCATGGACGTGATGCTATTCTGAACAGCAAACACAAAAGCACACACGCTCTGGCGCACAATGTCACACACTGCAGACAGTCCTGGATTAAGGAAGGTGAAAACTCAGTTGTGGCATCCTGAGCCTCACAAGTTCAGCCTTGTGGGAGTTCATTAAAAATGTCCTTATGCTTTTTTCAATATTTACACCGCTTGATTTTCAACAAAACTACACTGTACCCCAAAAGTCTCCATCCATAGTGGACTGTGCAGCAGGGCGGTTGTGCTTTCAGCAGTGGATGCTCGTGGACGTAAACCTCTCGGCTGGTGCGCAACACTTGCGGCCTTTTCGAGATTGTTATCAAGTTTGGCAACAGTGTTGTGTGTGAGACGCGCTTGGCATGTTTCCTTTTAAAGCCCATCGCAACCTTCCTGATCCTGCCATGAGAATGATTTCAGTTCTCTTCAATGGCATTCTTAAAGGCTATCTGAAAAGTATGAAAATTTTTGGAAGACATTTTGCTTAAAAAAAGTGTTAATTTCTCCTACATGTGGAGACTTTCGGGACATCCTGTATATCCGCTAGCGCTAATGCTTATCTGAAACTTCTCTCCTTAAAATCAGTATCGCAAGAACAATCGGTCAGACCCGATTACATGAGACAGGCCATGGAGCCTCAGTGAACTAATTATCCAGAGGTTGCTTTGTCTTTCAGCAGAAGATGACGTTTGCTTTACCTCAGCTGGAACAGACACACCACCGCCACCTGCACTGCACTGAACTAAACCACATGTGGTTTTTTTGGAACTTAAAAAGTAGGTTAGAGAAAAATCGTATCCTGAAATATCACTGCTTGTCAGTTTCGCACTTGAAGCAAAGTCCAAGAAACAAAGTCTAGTCTCATTAGTGTCGAATCAGAGAATGTGGTGTGACATGATCATGTAACCTCCAGCTACAGCTCGTATGACATTAAAGACTCGGGGGACGAGGGAGGAAGGCCATTTTTATCTCTGCACCTGTTGGCGGATAAAAGAGGGGTTTCCTGTGGCCTCCTCTGGGAAATCAAAGACGACGTAGGCGGCCTGGGTGGGACTCTAGTCACTCTTTGACATTTGAAACAGACCCAATCAAAGGATTCCCTCTTTACAAAACAAGGCTGGTTCCCCCTCAAGCGAGTCAGGGAACTGATTAAGGCAAAAGGCAGTCAGGAAATCACTAAGCTTAGGAAAGGTGAGGTTGGAAAGGTTAGAAATGAGGTTATATTTCACAAACAGGATTTCATTATACACAATATAAAAAAAGAAAAATCCTATTAGATGATACATTATAACTTTGAGATTATAAGGACCTATCTGAAAAGTTCAGAGAAGACACAATCAGGTCAAAGAAGGCACAACTTCATTATTAGATTGTAATAAGGAAGTAGTGATCGTAATAAAGAAGGTATTGATCTAGGAGCATCGTGTAAAATCACGATGGGAAAAAATTACTGTTAAGTGGACTTGGACCTTACTAGTCCTTTTACAAATTGCTTATCTAATGTCCCTTCTAGAAATCGTGAAATGGTTCCACAGCCACAGCCATGTCTATGTCGAACACACACCGATCGATGAGTTCACATTAATGAACTCAAAACCTTCTGACCTTGAGCACTTGAGCACTGATCAAAACATTACCAATACGACATGGGGAAAGGGGGTGGGGCTTACAGGCATGTCAGTTAATATCAGAGGGCTCAAACACCTACAGAATTGCAATCATTCCAGATTTATACGTCGATTGGTTCATCTGTTGGTGGTGGTGGTGGTGTTGGTGGTGGTGGTGGGTCCCTAAAACGTTAAAACCGCATAAAGACTCATTGGTCGAATGAAGTTTCAATTTAGCGACTCCAAAAGTGTTCTAGCTTATTGCAGTGTTGCCCTTTGAGATACGGATATCACAGAAACCCCCAATATGCAAAACGGTCTCCTCTAACTAACCAGAAATGATCATTCCTCTAAGCAACCTGATGCTCGCCGACATTACAGGTGAACTTTTTGGGGTTGGTTTGACAAACTGCGCCATTGTGATATAAAAAAAATTTCATATTTTGGTTCATTTAACACAATTGGTTATAGTTTGCTTTAATATAGACTAGTGATTATCCTGATCGCATTGTGCAGCAGTATATTCATGTCATGCTATTTTTATACATAAGGTGCAGGACTAGACTCCACAGTGACTCATCACAGCGAGATTAAAGACACTATAGTTTACTGAGAGAAGGTTTATACTGAGGATCCCTGCAAGACAGTACTGGAATCCACTGGGGCCTAATAGTGTTGAGAATCCACCTGTACTGAGTGTAACAGACATGTGTTTATTAAAAAAAAAAAAACTTTACTACCAAAAGGGACGAGACGGCTAATATTTTTCCAAGCAACAGTAAGAAGACAGTAAGTCTAAAGACTGCTACTTAAGAATAAGCAGCACCTCCACTATTTTTAACTGACCAAAGACCGCAGGAGGTGGATGAAAGAAGGAATGTTCTCAGAGTGCTTAAGTGTTCAGTTTACAGTGGATCTATTTCAATCTTGCTTTGAAGAGTAACCGCTAACAGAAACAAATGCATGTCTTTTACATTGTGTCCTTTCAGTGAACTGCTTTTCGTCTGAGTGAATTTTATTCATGTTTGGTCTGCTTTACACGAAAAAGAAAAAAAAGTGCAGGTTTCAGGTGTATCTACCTGCAGTACGAGTGTAACAGCCTGTAATAGGTAGCTACATGAAACATGAGGGTAACTACCTGTAACAGATGCCTATGTGTAATAACCATGTAAGTAAGTGTAACACATGTAATTACAGGCAATACGAGGGCAACTTCCCTTAAAAGGCACATAATCAGCTGTAATAATCACTAAGCCACAAACAACACAAATGTACCTATCTGTAATAGTGTAACAGGTCTCCATCTATTTGCAGCAATAAATAATAGGTGTGTAACTACCAGTAAAAAGCTTGCACCTACCTAACAATTATGTTAAAAACCTGTAACAGGGGTGTAACTACCTGTAACAAGCACGTGACCACCTGTAACAGGAGTGTAACTACCTCTAACAAGCACATGACCACCTGCAACAGGGGTGTAACTACCTGTAACAAGCATATGACCACCTGTAACAGGGGTGTAACTACCTCTAACAAGCACATGACCACCTGCAACAGGGGTGTAACTACCTGTAACAAGCATATGACCACCTGTAACAGGGGTGTAACTGCCTCTAACAAGCACGTGACCACCTGTAACAGGGGTGTAACTACCTCTAACAAGCACGTGACCACCTGCAACAGGGGTGTAACTACCTGTAACAAGCACGTGACCACCTGCAACAGGGGTGTAACTACCTGTAACAAGCACGTGACCACCTGCAACAGGGGTGTAA
>CM074961.1:16888736-16931984 GCA_037577455.1 Pangasius macronema
TCCAGACCTTTTATCTGCTTCATTTGTCTTGAAGTAATGAGGGAATGGACAGCACCTGGTCAATTAACTTCTTGTCATCAGTTGTCCAAATACCTTTGAGATCCTGAAAGTGGAGGTACTTTCTTGAAAATGGCTGTAATTCCTAAATGGTAAATGCCATATTTTTGTGGAGACTCTTAAAATAAAGCTGAAAGTCTACACTTCGATCACATCTTGATTGTTTTATTTCAAATCTATTAGGATTTATGTATGTATGCATCATGTTGGGTATGTTTGGTATCAAATAAGCATGAGATGATAGAGCAAATCCGAGATACGAGACATACACTGTTGCAAGCTTCATGAAGCGATCTTGGCACAGGAAAATATTACATTTTAATGCATTTATTTTGTAATGACAACGAATCAAACCACCAAAATATCACTACACTGTATAGTAAAAAAATGATTTATATTATAAGGTGTATTTTCCCCTTTTATTAGCATTATTTTAATCTTTCAGTGAATACATTTATGACATGGCAACGTTATTAATATGGAAAAATGGTAGATTGTGCCTTCAGTGACTGAATGTGTCACAGAAGGCACAAATGCACGAGCTGAAATGCACGAGTGCGTCACACTTACCAACGTAATTGTGCAGATCAGGAAACCAATCATGATTTTATTAAGTATGTTTCCTCGTCCCTCAGAAATCAATTTCTGGTTACGCCACTGCCGGCACCAAACACAACGTGAATCGTTTTAGATGTGAATGCGTCTCACATCAAGTGCAGCACACAGGCGATGATTTTAACCCATGACAGATTTCAAACATTTAATGAGCTGCTTTCAGTCATAGTTCATTCCAATCGTAGACTCGCAAAATCTCTGAAAAGTGACAATTTATCACAGTACGGATATTTTATTGCTATATTGCCCAGCCCTTACCACAAGTCTGTTCCAGAATATTCCCCCGGTGTTTTCTTACAGATATTGTCTTACAGAACACATTATATGGGAAAAGCCTGACAGTCTTTGTTAATACACTCCCTTCATACAGAGCAGTGTTTAATAATTTACACACTCCTAATGAAACACACCTAATTCAATTCATCAGGCGTACAAGAACCAAGAAACTAAGATTTGCGAAATTGTTTGGCAAAATAGCTGTGATGGGGTGAAGCAAGAAACCTAAATGAGAGGCTGCAGTGAATTTCTCAGAGCAAACTCCATGTGCTTCGCTTGCTCTTCAGTGGTGTCCGGGGCATGAGCATGACGGAGACCTTTATAATTACGCTTTCAATCATTCCTGAGTTTACGACATTAAGCCACATTTCGTCATTTCAGAGTAATAGATTACGCAGAAGACAATACGAGCTGGAAAGGCCACGCCCACAAGTGACAGGAGAAGTGGTCAGTACACACCCGCAAGTTGTCCGAGTGACTTGTTGCATGTTGGTGAGATTGCAGGCTTGGTCACAATAGAGCTTAAAAGAGCTTAGCTGGAGTAAACTTTATCGTTTCTGAGAGGTCAGGGTCTTCTTACGTTTTAACTTTAGCGCTTTCAAAAAGATGGTCATAAAAAAATTATTCAACTAATATGCACTGAGGCGTTATAATGGACAGAGCTATGCTTTAGTTACAGTATCTTCTCTGGTTCATGTAGAGTGTAAAGAAGAGGAAGATGCTGTTTCGTTCACGGCTGAGTGAATAAATACAACGTGCACCTGCTCATTTGCCTCTCACTGTGGCAGCAGGGTGACTCTCAAAGCCAAGAAAGAAGAAATAGCAAGCTTTCTTAATAACAGTTGCTTTTTTTAAATACACAACATGAGCTACATGAAGGGGAAAAAGCACTAGCTCAGCATCAAATCAAAATCTAATCTAACAAGGACTATTAGATACACTTCTCTGAAATATGGACCATGCATTATAAAGATTAGTCCGGACAGGCCTATTACTGTTGCTAAGAGTTTGATTATTAAGCTAAATAATCTCTAAAATAATCTAACGAACTCTCGATTCTGATTGGTCAGAAGGTGCTGATTTATTTGCTCTGTAGTTCAGCTGCGAAAGCACTTGAGTTTATACAGTAACAGCCAATTCACATACATTACCTGGCCAAAAGTATGTGGATACATGATAAGCACAGCCATATGTGCTTTTAGAGCATCCCATTCCAGATTTAGGCCTCCTTTAGTGTTATGATAAGCTCCACTCTTCTGAGGAGGCTTTCCATTAGATTTTGGAGCATGGCTGTGGGGATTTGTGATCATTCATCCACAAGAGCATTAGTGAGGTCAGGCAGTGATGTTGTATGAGGAGGTCTGGGGTGCAGGCGGTGCTCCAGTTCATCCCAAAGGTGCTCAGTGGGGTTGAGATCAAGTTCTTCCACTCCAACCTCAACAAACCATGGAGCTTGCTTTGTGCACAGGAGCATTGTCATGCTGGAACATGTTTGGGTCTCTTAGTTCCAGTGAAGGGAAACTGTAAAGCTACAGCATACAAAACATTCTACCCAACTGTGTGCTTCCAACTTTGTGGAAACTGTTTGGGGAAGAGCCACATATGGGTGTGATGGTCACGTGTCCACATACTTTTGGCCAGATAGTGTAAATAGATTTAAAAATCATGTAACTGTTGATAGTGACATTTTCTCTAAAGAAACGGTAAGGAGTCTCCAGCGTCAGTGCTTTGTAACATTTAGAGTTAAAGCTACACAGGAAAGTCTTCAGTACAGAGGGGTTTGTTTTGTTTTGTGGTTTCTCTGTAACAAGAAAAGAGAAAAAAAAGCGAGGGAACAACCTATAGCTGCTATAACATAAGTGAGAACTTATTTCCGTGCATGTTATTACCACAAAAAAAAAAAAAAAAAAAAAAAAAAAACCCTATAGGATGACGCGTCTTCTTTGATAAATGGAAAATTTTTTTTTAATCGTTGGCAAATTGCTGTGGTACAAGATGAGGAAAGCACTGAGACATGCCGTTACAGGCAAATAATCAGTAAATATTAAATAAATAAAATCTTTAGGGTGGAAACAGTAACTCATGAAAACCCTGTCACACCATGATAACACCATGCCCCCTCATGTTTTATTCTTCACTTCGTTTAAAAAGGAAAGGGTTATTAAAATGGTGCCCTGTTAATTAAAACAAATAAAATGTCATCTCCACTTCGGACGTTTTTTAAATACCAAGTGTTCGACTGCTCTTACTTCATGTACATGCGTGTGTTTTTGTTTACTCGGCTACAACACTCGACACTGTTAAGGAGAAACTGTGTTTGACTGCGCTCGGAGCCATGAGCGAGAGTGGAGTTTAAACGCTGTCGAATGTTTTGATTGGGCGAATTGCCAGATGACTTGTACGGATGACTTTTTCTTTCAGCAGACAGTGCCATGTTAACACGACGTCAGCGTGTGTGTACGTTTGGACGTGTAGCTAATGCACCACAGGCTTAGAAAAGAGTTCGCCAAAGTAGGTTAGTGTAGGTCTGTGGAGAATCAGGAACAGTTTTTTTTTTCACATACAGAAACCACTGAGAATCAAAAGGTGCATCTTTCCTCAGCTGATAATTTTGTAATTAACATTTTTGTGTGTGTGGAACAGTTCAGCCTATCGAAAAGATCTTCAGTCTAACTAAAATAATAAGTAGCTACATTTATCTCCACGGCTTCCACAATGACACGTGATCTAATGTTAGAATGAACTGCAAAATCCTGTATAAAAACCTAAAATAATGAATAATAATGAATGAATGAATAATTATTCCATCTACAGGGTGACTGAAAGTCAGGAACAAATGAGAGTAAGAGTACATACACGTCATTTTGTATTTATACTTTATAACACATGCTGTACTCTATGCATTCTCTCAACTGCTGTATCTTTTTTTAAATTTTTTTTTATTTTCCTCAATATATTCAGATTGACATATTTGCTATGTTCCTTTTGCTTCCTGACTTTTCGGACACCCTGTACCACAGGCAATTGTTTTAAGGCTACACGGGAAGCCTGGCATCCCCTAAAATTTCATCAAAATGCGGCAATGAAATGTTTACAGAAGTGTCGGTATTAATTATCGGTCTTGGTGGAATTCAGTATTTTTGTGAATCGAGTGATCGCACATCTCACTGCAATATCGCTCTGTTCGTTCATTAGACTCAAAATGTTTCAGTGAACAGTGAAACAGGTTCTCCGGCTTCCACTGACCTCCCAAAAACATGCCAGCAGGTGGACGGGTTACGCTAAACTGCCCCTGTGTGTGTGTGTGTATACGCACGGGACCTTACTACCTGACCGAAGGGTAGGCCCCGCGTAAGGACGGATTATGAGTCGCAAGGGCCCTATCCGAGGAAATCCACCGTGACCCTGACCAGGATAAAGCGGTTACTCTGAATCAACGAAGGAACTTTGCTAATCAATTAAGTGATTACACGAGCACTGGATTAGTCATTTAATAGTGCTCATTACTAATGCAAACATTTGGTTGTGCTGTAGTGTTGTGTTATACTACTACTGAAAACACTTAAAATAGCACAAAAAAAAAAAAGAGAGTCTTCCGGCTTAGCTGGAGGTGTAAAAGTGGTGGTGTGAATGAAGACAAGATGTGACAAACGAGAAAGGAAACAGAGTGTATAAGATGACAGTGAGAGTGTGTTCCAGTCTCTCCATGACTGTGTGTTTGGCTGGTGCGCTTATGATGACATCATCCTGTCGCTCGTCTACAGAATATTATAATAACTCTACCGTAGTCACTGGTTAAAGGGATACGTCAGTCATACAGCAGCACCGTGAACACTGATGTGGCGTTAATGACCAAGACCAAGTACTGAGCCCCCCTCATTTTTTTTTTTTTTTTTAAATTAGTCTGGTTGCCTGAATAAATCTCACTAAAAATACCAAAGGGGAACGCCATGCTCTTGCCACATCTTCACAGGTTTAAAGATATCCTGAAGCCGCATACACACACACACACACACACACACACTCTATACCTAAAGCAAGTGTCCAAAATGCCTTGCATACTCGTTCATTTTGTTTCAGCACCTTCAGACTTGAAGGAACATTATGAATGCAAATTATCAATGCTTAATTATATGGCTAAGTGCAGTCACAGACAGTTAGGAGCCATGATCGTTAGTTGTGGTACTGAATCCAGGTTTCTGCTCTTCGCTCTTAAGAATAAATGATTATTTCGAGTCACTGGATTATTCGTCATATCCAGGTTTACCATGGTCACTGCACTGTGGAGCAACAGAATCACTACACGATATCTTCTTTAAAAAGAGGTAGGGCTGGTAAATAATGCGATACGAGGTACGATAATGCTATGTAAAATTACACACACACATACACACACACACAGAAAATGACATAACCCACATACACGTTTCATGTTCTTTTGAGGAAAGCATTCTCTGCCAGCTGCGCCGCCCTAAAACTCTGACTTTTCATAACTTTTTGAAGTAATAAAATCATTCGGTTATTGCAAGCCCTTGTGATATGCATATCGCGATATTTACATTTGCGATATTTCAATATACTGTGCAGCCCTAAAAAAAAAAAAAGAGTCTAATAAAAGAGTCAAGGCTCCGGCAGGTCATTTTCACACCTGCGTTTTTTTCTGGACTCTGAGCCGTTTGAGCGTCGTACGATTCTGACCCATGGTGCTCTCGAAGACGGAGGTTGGGTGAGGAAGCCATCCTTGTTCGGCGCTGCATGCCGAGTAATGTGATTGGTTCAACTTGTCAGGTTACTTCCTGTTTCTACTTCTGTGATGCCGGGGAAAGAGTTGTTATGGATACTGATATATAAAGCCAGACTGTCACAGAACTGGAGCACTGTAATTAGTTCACCTTTGTGAGGCCGGTGCTTACACTGAGAACGTAACGTGTCGGCCTTCTTATAAGAGATCAGCTCCCTGCAAAAAAAGCACTGCTGTTTGCCACTTGAGTGTTGGTACCGAATAAAAATGAAAATAATTTAAAAGCACAGCAAACAGATGGACCAAGCGCGTAACATTTTGCAAACCTGTGTGCACACGTGATGTATGAATTTGCACAATCAATCCACGGTCCAGAAGGAATTCTTCGACGTGAACACGAGCCCGGCCCCCAAACGAGCCCAAAATCTGTCCTGAGTGCAGACCTGAATAATCGGGCCAAGTGTGAAAGTGACCTTATGGCTCCACCATAGGGGAGGCTGATACAAAGGCATGCTAATATCTTTGCTTCAAAAACGTTTCGGAACATATCAAGGGGCTCGGTAGTAACAAATCACGTCCGCATTAAAGCTTTTATGTCTTTAACCTGGCCCTCCATTTTAGCTGAATCTTGACAAACAGAATGTAAGCATGATTGTGCATCAGAGTAGTGAAAAGTGAAAGCCAATGTTGTGTTTGCAAATGATATGAACAAGCAGCCGGATGGAAAAGACAGAACAAAAGAACTTTGCAGGACACCACACAGCCCCGATTTAGGCTTTATGCAAAAGAGCCTTCTCAAAACTTCTCCATTTTCTCAATAGAAACAGAAAGGAGTGGACGAAACTTGAAGAGATCATAATCTTCAAGTGCGACTTCAGTAAAATGAATTTAGTAATGGCTCTTCCAACACTGATGACAATTCTAACAGTAATTTACACAGCACTCAGTCAAGTACGTGAGTTTGGTCGATAAAAGGGCATCAAGNTCTTATGATCCTATAGCCTGCGATTGAGGAAGCCTGTGAAATTATTTCTACTAAGGTACGGAGGAATTTGGAAATCATAAACGTTCCGGTTATTTGTAAATTTAGATTCTGTGTTAAGTAACAAATTAGTGCTTGTTTTTGCTTTCCATCAAGTTCGCAATGCATTGATTAGAAATCGTCCTGATGCAACGGCATCAATTACATGAGAAATAAAATGACACTGAATCGTTCACACTGGGTTTAAAAAAAAAGTGAAAAAAGCGATAAGGTAAAAATGGAATGAAATGAACGTTTACAGAAATCTACTGGCCAAACTACCAGCACTGGGTTATTCATCATTCTCCTCCAAATTCAGCACGTGAGGACAAGCCCGAGGTCAGAAACGAAAACTATGCAGGAAAGTGAACATAGCAGGTGCTTAACAATTACAATTCCTTCATTAAGTTTTTTTTGGACAAAGAAGAGAGTAGGACCTGCTCTATGCTGTAAAATGATAGTACGTTAGAGCCAAGCAACTATTCCTAGATAATATGTCTGGGATGCTTTAAAATCCTCTCTTCTGTGGAGGTTGTTTTAATTATGAGGCAAATAGTTCCCAGTGACGGTCAATTGTGAAATTCATCCCTAACAACACATCATCATAAAGCATCCACAGAGTAAAAACTACTGCTAGAGGATCGATCATGCATTTGTGAGAAAAACTGTACTGTTTTTCCACCAAAGCTCAACTAGTGTGTGTGACAGAAGCAGCAAAAGCAAAGTGAAGGCATTTGTGAAGGGGAGCTGATGACTTTACTCCACTGAGATTGACATCAGTAACATAAATATCACTGAGACATTTCAGAGAAAATATTACTTTTAATGTAATTTCTTAGGTTGAGTCACTCAAATCGTTCATAATTTACAAAAATAGCTTTTGAACTGAATCAAAAGTCAATGAATCATAAATCGAGTTGATTCTGTCAGCCCAACGAGTCACACCACTAGTGTTTGGAGGACTTCTAGATTAATTGTTCACTGGTTGGATGTTGGCGTTCTTCGATACACTGACTTAATTATATCAATCTATTAAAACATTCATTAGCTGCCACCTCTTACGCACATTGTACACTCTTTAGCTTATGCTCAATGTAGCTCTGTACAGTACTGAATTAATGAGTTCATATATTTACAATACATGCAGCACGAGGCATTTTAGGACAGATCTATTCACGATTACCAGATGACTTGCAGTTCATTCTGCAATGATGGTCATGATTTGGGTTTTGAAGAGGAAATACTATGTTTTACTGTATTTTGGTGAGCATTTAGATGCTTTTGTCAAGGACACCTGGCAACCTTGTACACAACAAACATTTTCGACCCATGAATGAGTTGATCAAGCGAGTGTCTCACAGCACATTGTGTAGTTCACTACATTCTTGGAAGGACTACACTTCAGCTACAGTGGACAAACTAAATTAAATCATACCTGACGTAAAGTTTTAACAGATGAGACTCCTGCCTAGTATTACACCTTCTGTGAGTTTATTTCCAAAAAGAGCCTAGCGACATACGTAGCAACTTTCTGAGCAGGCATTAACAACTGTCCAGCACTGATACCCGGCTCTCCAGTTGGTTATACGAGTTGAGAGAGTAGGTTCAGTCGACTGAGCACCAGTGTGTAAAGCCTGGTGAAGTTCTGCTTGCTCGCACTAATGTTCCCGGCGACCAATCACTGATGTTGGAACAAGGGTTACTGGTTAGTGACTAGTACAATCAAACAGGGTAAACACGTACAGAAAGACGAAGTAAAATTTTGCTCTTCTTGGTGATATTTACAATTACACAATTTATCCCATTTGTAACGCTTCTTGATGCCTATTTCCCAACTACTCACTACTTCTACCTCACGGCATCTGTGCTATTTTGATAGACAGCATTTTGCAAATATATAAATAATTGAAGGTGTCATGACCAAAGACAATCTCTTTCCATAAGAAAAAAGTATTAATCTATTATACCACCATGCAGTTGAATTCTCACATCTGATTGGTCAGAAGGTGTGCATTATTTTTGTACAATAGCCCAGCTTGGGAAGTAGTTTCGGCTGCAACACGTTGTGGCCCAAATATAATTACACGAGCGAGATTACGCAATAGCAAAGATATCATTGTCGGACAAGTCTCCCTGGACTACTGCAGACATTAACCGTAATCTAAAACTAATAATAAACGGATTTAAAAACGCTGTGCTGTTAAAAAAATAATAATTACAATCATTGATGTGGCGATGTGTTTTCGTTAGGAGACATTTATTTAACATTTATGGAACGAGTCCCGGGGTCAGCACTTTCTAACAACCATGGTGCTTTGCAAACTTTCCCAACAAGATTGAAGTCTTCACGCTTTCTGCTTTCTCTGGTAAAGAGACAAGCTGTGGTTTTTTGGGAAAAAGAAAGTGAGAGACACAGAAAGTGTGAGAAAGGAAAGGAAATGCTGGTTAGGGAATAACTGTTTATCTTGGCTATAACACAGGAACTAACTTGTCTTGCAGACCGTCCACAACATTCAGGGTCACTATAAATGGTGAAAAAGCACGATGAGGCGTTCATTAATAAATGAAAAAAAAAAAAAAGTAACTCGATGGGGTGTAAGAGGAATACAAGAAATACAGCAACGTGCAGATGTTGGAAAGTAATCCACTTTGAGGTCACACCGCCTCGGCGTTGATTACTTTCCTGTAACAGCATGCTCCCAAGTGTGCTTAATAATTTTATAGTCTGGTAAAACTCAATCCTACACAAAATCTCCGTGTTCATGCAACACATTTTGATATACAACTCATCCTCACTATTCAGTGAACATGCAATGTTGGTCCGTGACGTCATTCGGAGATTTTTTTTTGAGCATTTGCATTAGCTACTTTCCCCTGAAACGCCTTGGCAACACAGGACGAGGCTCGTGCCACTTGGTTCAAAATCTGAGCCGCACGCGAGGCAACTCGGGCGCCTTCAAATGAGAGCGTCACGCGCAGCCATCAGCAAGTCAAATAAGCGGCGGTTTAACGGACGAAATGCGGATGACATTGACGTTTCCCCCCCTTTTTCAACCAAATGCCAGTCTTTCTTGGTTTAAGACAAAATGCCGACGTTATAAGGTTATTTTGACAGACGCTGGCGTTAAAATAATAATGTATACGGTAAAAACAATATGTGAAAAGGTAAGTTTATCTACTGAGGTGATATAGTTATAACTAGCGGTTGTCTGTGAATAGCTAGCTAGCTAGCTGAGGTAACTACTTTCCAGACAGCAACAGACAGCTGGCAGGCAGCTAACTATGCAGTTAGCTAAACATACAGCACTGACATCAAATGAGCTAGATATGCTAACATGCCAGCACTCAAGCAGACCCCTGAGCTAGCAGAGACAATGTTAAAAATGGTTTACCTTTAATGGGCCGCTCAATGGTGGAGAGTTTGTTCTGGTCCTTGGTCGACATCGTCCGAACTGTCTTTGCTCACCAAAACCAGATGTAATTCCTACGCGTAGCTAACCACCTAGCTAATAGAGTTAGCTAGCAGGCTAGCTACGTCTCGGTTAACAGAGAAAGTAAATGGCTGCTCCTGTGTAAAGCAAGGAGAGCCGGTCTAAAAAAAAAATCGTCCCTAACGTGTAGAGTCACATATACTCTGGGGGAATGGGGAGGCAGGGGAAGTTCGGTGTGTCTGGGGAAAGAAAATGCTGAATTCTGTGTCCTTGGTTATAGGAGCGACCCCAGCTGCTGTCAATTTCTGCCGGAGATGAAAATCAGCAGAGCCAGGAAATGCGAGAGGAAAAAAAATGTTCTTTGAATTTCCAGTTTCTCTTTCACGCTATTACTGTTATCCAAAAAGTTTTCCCCCTGGTTGTTTTTATCGCATCTAGTTGCGGACCTGTTTGCGTTCTCCGTTTTTAAGTAGTGATCTGTTGAGTCGTCCTGACTCCCCTCTTTTCGCTTGGATTAAACTCTAAACCGCAGAACCTCTAACATGGCGACTGCGAGGGTTGGCGCGGGGGTTTATGGGTAATGTAGTCCTGTCATAGGCATCTGTTCTGTAGAGAAGAGCTTCTTGGAACATTACTGCAGACCCCTTTAACTGTTAAAAACAATCCTCTCTAAGAAACATTAGGCACATATTATAGAAAGGCGTTCATTCATTCGTTCATTCATTCTGGGATGCTAGTCCATGACAGGGCACACACACACACATTCTCACCTAGGAGCAATGTAGCAAAACCGGTCCACCACACTGACTGGAGGAAACCAGAGAACCCAAAGGAATCTCACACAGACACGGGGAGAACACGTATAACTCCACGCAGACAGTAACCTGAGCACAAATCCCCACAGCCACACTAATCCCCACAGACACACTTCAAAATCTAGTGGAAAACCTTCCCAGAAGAATGGAGGTTATACAGTGGATGTTCAATACTCATGTGTCTGCATACTTTTGGTCCTATAGTGCAGGTCTAGACCCCCAGTGAGCGATTAGGAAATACACCCTGTGACTACAAGAAACCTTGTGAGGAACCGGACACAAGAGGGGGAAGCCATACCAGTCTCCTCTGAGTGACACTAGATAGTTGATCTCGTGATGAATTACAGGATCGCGTTACGTAGGTCATCTAGGGAAAAGGTTAACAGCACTGATTGTGTTAAATATAGGCTACAGGGTCAAAGGATATGGATTAGGATTACATTATCACAGCAGTTCTTCTGTACAGCCTAGAGATTATACAGTGTGGCAGGAAGAAGGACTGCACATGCAAATAGCTCGAGAATGGAGACCCAGTAGGAACCAGTGAGTGCACTCAGCGCCATCTTGTGCCTGTGACTGTGCTAAAGTCACTGCTGACAGAACCAAAAAAAATATTGGTCACCATATCTCAGTCCACAGATTAACAACAAACTCCATATTAACGAGGAGCAGTAGTGTTTTTATGTAACACTGCAGTTTCTTCACATTCGTGTTCTGATGGACTATTTTTCTTTCACTGTATAAATCTTGTCACAGTAGCCTCTTCTGTACCTTTGGTTAGAACCTTAGTACCTCTGATGGCACATTTATATGGTTTGTACCAAAATGTATCTGTACAGTAACTTCTGTAGTTCTTCAGTGTTTAAAACACTAAGTAGGTATTTAATAAGCAGGATAAAGTAAACAGAAGATTATACTGAACTGAATCACACAGAATGACCTGCCGGCGCTACAGTATCTCTTACATGGTAAATTCCCTTCTTATACCTTTCTATTTTAATTAAATCAGAATGATCCATTTACTAAAGGCAAAAAAAAAAAATACTAAAATAATTTCCAATTATATTCTCAGCTCAGATTCTCTAACCAGCCAGACAAATTTTTTAAAATTGTATTGGAATTTAAAGTCACTGTTAGATTCATTAATTTCACAGAAGCACTATGTGAACAGACATAATGACTTTATTTTGTTTTGTACACATTTATGGAGCTGACAGTAAAATGACCGTGATACACACATGAAGCTGTGAACAGAATGTAAAACACTTAGTAGTGTACCCATAATTCGCACGTCATGTACAAAATGGTCGTCGGATGTGTCCTGGCCACTACATGTGTTAACGTTTAAAATATGCAACTACATAACACAAATTTAAAACTGTAGCCGTTACACTCTAATAATAGTCTAAAAGATTTTATGATGAGACAGACATGGAAAAAAAAGTCTTACCAAAAGTCTAAAATGTAGATTTAGTCTTGGGGTGAAATTTTAAACAGTAACTTTTCCAGAAAGGTGTGTGTGTCTGTGTGTCATCAGACCATGGTGAAAAGAACTAACAGAATTTTTGTCACTGATTTGTAATTGTCTTAAAATGAACACGACTGAAGAAAAATGTAACCTGACATCACACTGAGCAGGACACGGAAATGAAATCTCTTCAGTTGTCTTTATCTCTTCTTATTACTGAAGAATTCATTATTTAAACCTGAGACAGATCTGCGTTTAGCTGTAAAAATCCTCACAAGAAACAAATCTATCTGAATCTCCTGTTCACACCCTACTCGCCATTTTTCAAATCATCATGGCATCATCGGTTTCATTAACTGTGGTGCTGTGATGTCATTGCTGCCTTCAGCCAATAAGTGATTGAGTTTTTATTCCACAAATCTAATTTTTTTTTAAAAATTGTATTAAAGAAACACTCAGTACTTTGTTAGTATCTTTTGCATCTCAGCAGTTACCACAGACAATCATTTTGATTATTTGATTTAAAAAAAAAATAATAATAATAATAAAAGTAAAACCTGTTTACTGCAAATAATGAACATTTAAGGGCATGTGTTAAACTCCATTATACAACAGTGTGTCCCAAGAGTGCTGATATTTATATATACTTGTCTGAGTTCACTACATAAACTTCCAAGTCCAGCAATAGTTTGTTACACTGAAACCGTCACTACACCTTACTACGGGCTGTGAGTCAGTCTGTGCGTTGGCATGGCAACACGCAACGCTCTATCCAGCTATAGCTTCTTTGGGAACTAGTTTCGTTGATGGAGCAAAAATATATACAATGTTTGGCCATACGTGTCTGAATTGTCAGTTATATTAATATATATTTATATAAATTTCTTATTAATAGAATTGTAGTATAAAAGCAATATCACACTCACAATTGTTGTTATACTGAGTATTAGTATCTGACCCTTATGAACACCGTGAGAACAAGCACACTATAACGAATGAGTCGTTTACGAAAGTTTGAGAAGTCAGTTTTCTACTTGTAAATAAAGCTTAAAATCTGTATAACATACTTTTTGTGGTAATTTTGTGGTTAGGCGTTTCCAGTGAGCGAGTCTAAGGCTGGATGGATATGACCAAGCATTCCAGAAAGTAACCAGAACTACTTTTTTTCTGTACTGCCTTTAGTGTTGGCAAGTTGCAGAAAATCCATAAAGCTTTCGTGCGTGTTTCATCCTAAGACCTTTACTGTTAACATGTGATGGCTGTCACTTTTAATTTGCATGATGTTTTCACATATTTAAGTGTCGTTATTCATGGAACTCAACAAATGCCCTTAGACTTCCATTATATACGATTTTCAATAAGCAGATTTTCTGATCTCTTCTTCCTCAGTACAGGGAAATATGTCAACATTCTTGCACATTGGTAAAAAGACATATGTGTGCTACAGATTAAATGGACAGAGATTGGGATTTATGTTAAAAGATTATTCCTTTAAGACAGAACCAAAACTGATATTCAGCAGTCAAATTCATGTCATTTAACCTCTATGATTCCTTGCATACTTTGCATATGGATGTGGGATTTTGTGTTTTGCATTTGAACTCAGCATGAACCCAATAAATGTCACTGTCTTCATATGGGGCAGATATTTTTCTCTGTAAGAAACTAAGACTGATTATGATTATGGCCTATAAACATAAACATGATGTTTCAATCTGAGATAAACAGCCTGGTACATTTAGCGTGTGAATATGTGAAATATTGTGTGTTATAATAATCATTTGTCCCTGACGTTATAGTTACTACGCTGTGTGAGAAATTAAAATGAAAAGCTTAAACACACAAATGCCTGGCATGAAAACTGCAGTCAGGTGCACAGATAACGTGTGCTAAGGTAATATCCATGCAATTTTCATGAGTTACAAAATAGATGTTTTGCTATATAAGTGCAGGATGTAGTTACATTAGTGCTTCACTTCATGAGCAGACCTAATGGCTATGAATAAATAAATATTTATACAGTGGCACAATTGTTTTTTTAGTTACAATAAATAGGAATTGTGTTCATATCTGTGATCGTAACACAAATTAATGTTGTGTAAATACACACACACACACACACACACACACACGTGTATATATATATATATGACTATATTATAAATTGAACTGGGCACTTTGAGAATCTCACTAATATAAAAGGAATAAGGCGATCTTCTGGGCTTTTAGAAGCAGTTTTCTTAGGATTAGAGTCTTTGAATGTACAATTATATTTGTATGGCATTTCCTTGATTGAATGTAAGTGTACTATTGAGCTGTTTCAATAAGTGTTGATATTAATGTAATTAGTAGTTAGTGATTTCGATGAGGACTTCTAATTGGGAGGAGGTAAGGTTAAGACAAAAATTAAGTGGGATGTGCACCTTCCCCTTGTCCGTTTTCCCCTGTCCATTTCAATATTAATACATGGCTCTGTGCTACACACCATTCTGATTGGTCATATGGAGTCAGGGAAACATACAGGCTAGCACCACTTACGTTAGCTAGTTCAGCACAATGGCATCGTGCTTTGCAGTCAAACCGCTCCTCTTACCACCCAACAGAGATGGTCAATGCTACCAGCCCCACAAGATGTTCCAATCATGACGTCCCACTCCTCATAAATGGAAATGTTCAGTTTTAAAAGCTACATAAATTGATCTTAAAGTATTTTTGGGACATGGACGACCAACATTAAAAAAATAGGCTAGTCCAATCGTCTATTCTATTCTAATGTATTTTTCTCATTTTTAATCAGTATTCTCTCAGATTAATGAGTTCTTTGGTGAGTAGGCATGTAATTAACTGAATCACAGAGTGCGTTACAAGAGTGCCGACTAGTGGACAACCCCAACTAAGACATTATTTCTGACCGAGATGAATTTAAGATCGTAGATTGACAGTACCGTTTTACTGGAACTGTGTTGCTTTACTCATTCATTCATCTTCAGTAAGCACTTTGTCCATGTCAGTGTCACAGAGGAAGCGAAGCCTATCCCAGAAACACTGGACATGAGGCGGGACACACCCTGAATGGGATGCTGGGAGCAATTTATAGTAGCCGATCTACCTAAAAGAGCGCTTTTGGGAGGCTGGAGAAAACTGGAAAAACACGGATACAAAACTCCACACAGACAGTAACGAGCCATGGAGCTGTGAGGCAGCAACACTCCCCACTGCACCACCGTGCCGCCTCATAACATCATTCTGCTAGCTAATTAGCATGCTAAATAGATAGTGAACCAGTATGGCTCTGTACAGAGGGGAAGTGAGTGTGTGTGTAAATCTCTGAAATAATCATTTCAGCTGTTCTTACTGCCGAGGTTGAGTGTGTTCAGTTCATCTAAATACACACTTAAAAGCGGCAAGTCTTTAGGCGCAGGGTATAAGGATGCTGAAAGTATTGAAACTGATCACTTGCATGTCAAATCGAACACAATAGCTCGTGAGAGGCATAGAGGCGTCTTTCAAGAAGAAAAATTTGACAATGCTAATGAAAAATAGAACAGGAAGCTTTACAGGAAGGCAAATCTTCAGGAGGAGGGGGCTGTGATCTTTGACCTCTGCTTTATAGCATAAGGATATGTTATTCTGTATTTTGACTTACTGCACACAGAGAGCACAAGTCTATAATGGACATACAGAAGCCGTATGATATGTGTTGGAGTTAACAGTGGATTATGTGTGGTTTACTTATCCTGAAACATCTGAGTTGTGTTAGTATCAGATAATGCTTTTGTCCATAGGCAGATCCTTTGTGTTAGAAAAGCGAGACTTTTTTCTTCAGTTCATTTCTTTTCCACAGCGACAGACGATCGAATTCTGCCATCGGCATCCCGAATAAACTCTGGAACTCTTCAGGAGAGAGATACCTCTGTGGGGAAAATATAAGAAACAATGATACAAGCAATTACATGACACACTCATTGTACAACAAAAGTGTGATCCACTATTAACTGTTTTTATCTCATCAGTTATTAGCACTTATGCCACAGTGCTGTTGAATTCTCAAATCTGATGACAATCTCCATGACAACAGCTCTGACACTAGTGCCAAGTAAAAGGCAAATCACAGGATTATATTAATGCCCAGTAAGATTGTACAGTAAAGATATCATTGTTAAATGTGTCCTTGGACATATCACCTACGAGGTTACTAAATTTTTTCAGTGTCATTGTTGATATGGAGAAATTTTCTGTAAAGAAATGTTTATTTAGCATTTTTGGAAGGTATCTCCAGTCTCAGCACTTTGTAACAGTCAGAGGTAATGCTGTAACTTTAAGCCTTCACAACAGAAGGCTTTGATAAAATGTGGCGTCACAAAATTTTTTAAAAAAGTGAAAAGATTCAGAGATATGTCTCATATAAGGATTTCTCTCTCACACACATACACTCCATTTTAAACAAGGTGTCCTTCAGGAGGTCAGAGTCACATTCTAGTCTGATGGAAGAACAGCACAGAGCTGATTTGCAAGTTCTGTGTGATTTAAAATCAAAATACAATGGAGATACAAGACGAATAAAACAACCAGGTGTAAACAAGTAGCATTAAGCAGTGAATTCTCAGAAATGTGTACCTCTAGTCTGGTTCTATCTACTCCAGGTGGAAGCTTACAGCGCCCTCTGTGGTTTACAATGAGCATTTCATATGGATAAACCTGGAAACAAAACACAGGCAGAGTTTCTACACATTCAGATTTGAGGTTCATCAGAAACCTGAGATTAACACTGTCCACTAGATTTACAAATTTGTTTTTCCCCCCTGTGCCAGTGAAGAAGGCGTGGCCTTTCTGCTTGTCAGTTGCAGTGACGGAGGCCTCTGTGTCTGTCAATCTCAGTGATTCTGAGTGTGCTTATCAGTCACAGTGATGGAGGTCTGGCTTTTCTGTATTTCAGACCCAATGAAGGAGCTGCGATCTCTGTTGTTGTCAGTTTCAGTGAAGGAGGCGTGGCCTCTGTGAATGTCGGTGCCAGTGAAGGAGGCGCGGCCTCTGTGAATGTCGGTCCCAGTGAAGGAGGCGTGGCCTTTGTGAATGTCAGTGCCAGTGAAGGAGGCGTGGCCTCTGTGAATGTCGGTCCCAGTGAAGGAGGCGTGGCCTCTGTGAATGTCAGTGCCAGTGAAGGAGGCGTGGCCTCTGTGAATGTCAGTCCCAGTGAAGGATGCGTGGCCTCTGTGAATGTCAGTCCCAGTGAAGGAGGCGTGGCCTCTGTGAATGTCAGTCCCAGTGAAGGAGGCGTGGCCTCTGTGAATGTCGGTCCTAGTGAAGGAGGCGTGGCCTCTGTGAATGTCAGTGCCAGTGAAGGAGGCGTGGCCTCTGTGAATGTCAGTCCCAGTGAAGGAGGCATGGCCTCTGTGAATGTCAGTGCCAGTGAAGGAGGCGTGGCGTCTGTGAATGTCAGTGCCAGTGAAGGAGGCGTGGCCTCTGTGAATGTCAGTTCCAGTGATAAGATAAAGATAAAGAAGACATCTGTGCATGTCAGACTCTTTTCTCAATGCCACTAAAGAGGACTTAGTTTAGGTCGGTATCTATAACTTAGTGTTAACGTATTTTGTCGAGATTTATTATATTATAACTCACTCTGGCTGCTTTATATCTCTCATACATGCACTGATTGTTGATTGTATTGAAAGGAAAAACCTCTAATGTGCCTGACAGTGACAGCTTACAGTGTCACACATCAAATTAGATATCTAGGCCCAATATGCATTTGTGTTCAATATCCCACTGGCGAGAACGATGTATTTCAGCTAACAAGCACATGATGCATATGCGACCTCCAAAGTTTTTTGTTTTTAGAAACATGGTAATGTCATTTCTAGGCCATGTCTTACTGCAGATGCATTTGATGAGCGCAGAATTATGAGATGTGAGTGTGAAGCATGAGAATCACAAAGAAATATGGCAAACTTTGGAGGAGTTCTGGACATTTGGAACTCGGCCTCACCTTCTGCTCCAGCATGCTAGGCAGCGAGTTTCCTCGATCCATTCTCCCTCTCTGAGTGTCTCCGTTCTATACACAACGGATTCGAGAGTGGAGCGCCACACACACACACAGAATGCACACAGTCAACATGAGTTACTGCAGATTGTCAGGCTTCAGTGTGAAAGCCCTGTATCAAGAGGACCTCACAGTAATGAAAGCTCTCAGTGTCTTTATCAAGCCGTTGCAAGTAGAGAGTGACAAGAGTGTGGAGTGTACAGCTTTCCTAGTGTCAGATCCAAAATTGAGCATTGTCCTCGACCTCCTCGCCAATCCTTTAATTAAAACTGAGAACAAGGTTCTTCTGGTATCTGTGTATAACCTTCCTGTGAAAGCACTATGCTCAACAATACTCATGTTCATGTCAATACTGATAATGACATGAATATCTAAAGCTACCCAAAACCGGTTTGGAAGACTGCATTATATTCTTTATTAGATTACAAATGACTTGAAGTTTCACAAAATAGTCATTACCAGAAAAAGAGATAGACGTGGCTACATTTGCACCCACATCAAGAACTCCAGATTCTATGAATATGCAAATGCACCCAACCCTACATGCTCTGCCCCTTTCCCTGGTAATCTGATTTTGTATAGACTGTATCTGGACTCAGATTTGCTCTTAACATTGTAATACTGTCTGTTAACACTACTTCAGATTTGTTTAAATGAGAGATTTTTCAAGGAGAAAACCACTGCAGTGTCCACCTGCATGTTCAAGTAATTTCCTCAATCTTTTCCACCCAAGACCTACACACCGTTATTAAATATCACCCTCTTATTGCAAGAAGCCATGATTAAATGAGTTAGGCAGAATGAATAAAGGGCAGATTAAGTGTACAAGGAACAAGGAGAATAAAGAAGGGCAAAAGCATGCAAAAATGGGAGACATGATTTTCCTACTCATAATGGCTATTACGTTTCTTACTCGAAGTGGACGTCAGGACTCCTTGTGTCGTTATGGCATTTCTCTTTCTGTCTCTCAATCAGATCAAATATTGCACTATATACGTGACTATAGACAAGACATATGACAGACATATTGCTTTTTTTTTTTTTTTTGTAAAAATAGCAAAATTCCATGTTCCAAAAACCTTATACATATACAGTACATGAACTTATGACATGAACAAATATTCTGCAGTGCTGTCTCCCATGCTTATAAAAGAAAACTGCATGCTATTCCTCATGTGATAGACTTTATCTAAAAACACTGCCTAGAGAGTTAGAGAGCCCTCAGTCTGAATGCAATACGGGGGGAGGAATATTTCAAGTGTCTAATTTCTAACATTATATTGGTTTAAAATACAGTGCGACATATACCATGGACAGGGGAAATGCTGTTCTCTTATTGGCTGGCAGTTGTACATTACTTTCTTATATCGGGACCTCTTTAAAGAAGATATTTTCACAATATATTCAGTTTCTTATGTTATTTATGACAACGTTAAAAATAGTTTTGGCTTGACCTATATTTAGTCTTTGCTATTGCCTTTGCTATCATGCTGTTAAATAATAAGAGATATATACAATTTATATAGAAAGGAATGTTTTACAGGCTACAGTGAGTAATAAATGTTTTAGGTAACAGTAACAGTAACAGTATTAGAGCAAGACAAGAACCCTCCAAAATGCTACCACAGCAACACTATATTTATATTATTATAACTATATTAATTATATTATTACAGTAAATAGGTAATGTATTATAATGACAGTGAGGGTCAATTTCATATCAGTTATCAGTTATGAGAAGGCAAAACACGTACAAAGCTAGCTGGCTTAATCCTTGGTCAATGGGTGTGGTCTAAGAGAGGCGTGGTCTAAGAGATAACGCCACCAAGTACATAATATCCCAAATATCTGAACATACTTTGTAGTGTTATTCACCTCTATCCGTCGATTCTTTTCTGGTATTGGGATGCATAGCTGTGTTACGTATGATATAAATAATATAATATGGCACATGTTCACTACACACTATGATTTATAGTTACAAGTGATGAGATTTCAGCTACATGCTCTACTTACCTGTTCTGGCTTTTTCACTGTCTGTGGAGGCGAATTCAGCAGACTGCAGCTATAGACAGGAAACAACAAACGGTGAAAAAATATTCTGAGTGATCAGTGTCAGTACATAGAACCAACTTGATCATCTTGTTCTCTGTGGCCGAAGGTCAGTGTGTATTATAACCCCAACCCAGATTTACTGTATATAATGTTGACAATGTGAGACAACAAACATATAATGATTCATTTCACAGATTTCCTGTTCTGGGTAGTCCTTCAGTCATTAAATCTCCTACAATACATAATTTGTCCAGAATAAAACACTAAACACTTTCAGGTTATGCTTATGATTCTTGGAACATAAGATCTCACTGAATTTCTTGTGAAAAAAAAAAAAAAAAGTGACTTCAGACTCAGATCGATTTTCACATGACATCAAAACTGTGTTTTCACATAAGACAGTTGTTATTCCTTCTATACTACAGGTTGCTGAATTGTAATTTGTTTTAAACATGTTTTATTTCAGAGGGCACAATTGGACTATGAATACATCAGAGAGATTAAGATTAGATTTTGGTTCAGGTTAAATTTTACACAACTCATACCACTGGATAATCTAGTAAGATAGGGAGGGCCGAATCAGCCTCAAAATCAGCCTAATTATCCTCTAGTGTGGCCCAGGCGTTACCCATGATGCACTGGAAGGATACATCAGGTACATGTAAATGCTGAGTCAGTTTGAAATGTAACATTTATATGTGTAATGAAACATCATAAAGTTAGCTGCATTAATCATACAGCACAGAGATCACATATTTAGCATTGCTGTGTCCTCTGGTACAACATTAGACAAACTGCTACACTGTATGGCCAAAGGTTTGTGGACACCTGACCATCATAGCCATATGTGCTTGTAGAACGTCCCCCCTTGCTGTTATAACTTCCACTCTTCAGGGAAAAGTTTCCACTAGATTTTGGAGCGTGGCTGTGGGGATTTGCGCTCATTCATTCACAAGAGCATTAGTGAGGTCAGGCACTGGTGTCAGGAGAGGAGGTCTGGGGTGCAGCTGGGATTCCAGTTCATCCCAAAGGTGTTCACTGGGGTTGAGGTCAGGGCTCTGTGAAGGACACTCAAGTTCTTCCACTCCAACCTTGACAAACCATGTCTTCATGGAGCTTGCATTGTGCACAGGGGCACTGTCATGCTGGAACAGGTTTGAACCTCTTAGTTTCAGTGAAGTGAAATTGTAATGCTACAGCATACAAAGACATCCTATACAATTCTTCGTTTCCAACTTTGTGGCAACACAACCACAAAAGAGTGTGATGGTCAGGTGTCCACAAACTTTTGGCCATATAGTGTTTTTACCTAATAATTGTAATGCTTTCTTTTCTAGTAACTCTTCTTTGAGACACAGGAAATATACTTATTTTATACTTAATACAATGTACTATGTACTATATACTTCTATACAATTTGCTTATCAAACACCAGTGTTTGGGATACAGCCCTAATGTGTGTATGAGAATGAGAGGATGAGTGAGGAAGGGAAGAGGATTGTGGATACCCGAGAAAGACCGGAGCGATTGCAGGAAGGTAGAGTGGCAGATTTAGATGCACCACTGGATGACCCTGCAGCCAGAAATAAAGAAAAACCTTCATTACCCATCAGCCTGTTCACATTGCCAAACACTGCTTTCTCATTATCCATTCATGACTAATGAATCCATTTTTTTTTTTTTTTTTTTTTACACATTTCAGGCACACCATCTTGTAATGATGCAAAGCTTCTCCATGAACTGCAACAGCCAGGAATGAAACCTGGTTCACATCACGGTTCCACCTTGATCTTAAGCAGGTACAAAAATCTACATAACTGGAACCTTTGGTATTACAGTGTAGAAAAAAGACCTGAAGTCCTCGCTCTTGACCTGAGGAAGTAGCTATTCAGTTCTGCAGAATGGGTTTAGAAAATAAGTTACGGGTCTCCAATACTGAAAGTGCAACCACTAAGACTCTTTACTGACCTATTTTGAAGCACTGTTTTGGTAGAGATTACAATGAACTCATTATCAGCACACGCACACACTCGAAAAAAGCCTCAACACAATACACTAGGCCATTACTCACCCAAGTGCATGTGTGTCCTGTCAGGCAGTGAGCGTGTTTTCCTCCGGAAGTGCACTGATTTCTCTATTTCCTCCTTCAGGATCAGCTTACCCAAGTTGGACTGGATCTGAAAGTGAATCGTAGTCAGAGAAATACACTAGACCCAGGGTATGTTGTAGTGGGATGATATATTTACAGTATGCCCATCTGCCCAACGTGATGATTTTCAGTAAATCGCGGTAACAGCTTCCCATTTTCAAAGAGGACGACATTAAACACCATATGAAAGTGCAGCAGCATTGTGAGGGTTCAGTTATTTAAAGATTGTGTGTGTCATTATCTGTACCAGTATAACACAAAGATAATAATGCAGCTCTTTCAGACATCTTTATCACAGTACCAGTCCATTGATAAGACAAGTCGTTTATACTACATGCATGTAAACAGTACAAGCTTTTTGCATCTGCTGCAATGCTGTAATATGTTTAAAATGTTATATTGGTATTATTTTATACCGTAGCATTATTGAAGTCAGTCAGAAGATGATAAATCATTTAACAAAGTAAAAAAATACTATACTAGGTCATATATACTAATAATAAGCTTTATGTAAGCAGAAATGTCTTTAGCATTTAAGGAATGAGTCTCCAGTGTCAGCACTTTTTGCCATGGGAATGGATGGACATGGGAAAGGACGTTCTCACAAACAGGCTCAGGTTTTCTGCCTTATTAACGTCAAGAAGAAGTGAAAGAACAACTCTTTATAGCTGCTATAATGTAAGTGATAAAAGTATTTTTGTGGACATTCCACAACATTAAGTGCAACAGTAAACGGATAAGAAATGTATTATTTGCTTCTATAATAAATAAAAAAAATTGAATTTCTCAAGTTCTCTGTAAAGCGGCGCTATGTTTTGTGTATTTATTTTTTTCTCAGGAGTATTTTGGTTGAATGTCTTTGTTGTGTATTGTGAATGTTTACAAGTGAACTACAGGCTTTAGACTTACGTACTTAACCTTAAGGTCCTTACCAAGAAGTAATAAACTTTAGTTTATTAAACTTTAATAAAGTTTATCAAAATCCAGTGTTGGTATTTTTAATACAGATGGCAGTGAGGCACTTTAACTTCACTTAAAATAAACCAGTTTTGAAGGTAGAAGAAGGGCACACACACTTTGGACTCACAGCCTCGTTTAGTTCAGATAAAAGCTTCTCACGGCATTGGTCGTGGTATCGGATGTCTGAGTGGTGCTGTGTGGGTGTGTCTGTGCTCTTACTTTGTTAAGTTCCTGCTCCTGCAGCTTCTTTGCATCCTCAGTCAGGTCCTCAAATTCATCATCCTCTACATCTTTGCCCTGTTCTGCTGCCTTCTTCCTCCACTCAATCTCTACAGAGAGACACACAGACACGAAGCATGCTTAACTGTGGACATATGTTATGAGATATGCATTTAAAATTATTAAAAAATATTATAACATGATAAGGCCTGACTAATAATAAACTAAAGAGTTATGACATAATTTAAAATTATGATAAAAAAATGTTATATAAATTAAACTTTATGATTTTATCTTTTAATAATAATAATAATAATAATTAAAATACATACAAACAATTTTATACATACTGGTATAATATACACAGTTTTATGTTATAGTTTACCGCTAGCTTACCCATGCTAGCCAGTGATGGAGGACAAGGCCAGTACTCTGTCTCTATTTTGGACGGCTGGCTGGGATCAGGAGGCTGAGCTGCTGGGAACTTAGAGGACAAGATGATGACCTCATCTTTATGCTTATTTTGGGATGATGTTGATCCTTCTGTGAGGGATAAAGGGGTTTATAATAAATAATGATTAGTACAATAACAGTCTCGGACTCTTTCAGTCCTGTAATGTTAATGCAGTTATAAAGATATCATGATTAAAAAGATGAGAGTAAAGTACCATGCTTGTAAATGGGAGGCTTGTTGTAGATGTTGGTTCCGTTGTCTGAAAAATAAAGAAACACATGCCATTACATCGAGTGTGTCATTACTTTTAGATCAAATCAGTGGTTATTAGTGATTAGGGAGTTGCCTGCTTAGTGCAGGTGAGATATTGTATGTGTTCAGTGCGGGTGAATGATCAGAACTGTTCACTGCAGGTCAGTTATTGAACCTGTTCAGTCCAGGACTTGTTCATTACAGGTGACTTATTGTATCTGAGCTGCACAGTTGAGTTACTGTATCTGTTCAGTACATTTGGGTTATCAGACCTGTTCAGTATGGATGAGTTTTTGTACCTGTTCAGCACTGGTGAGTTACTGGACTCATTCAGTACAGGTGTATTATCGCATCTGTTCAGTATGGATGAGTTATTGTACATGTTTGACAATGCTGAGCTAAGGTGCTAATCCCGTTGCTATACCTGATCGGGACAGGTGAACTGACTTACCTGGTCTGTGGAAGTGCTGTATGGGGCATCTGGATGAGGTGCTTGTTTTGCGGAGCTGCACGGTCGAGCCCATGGAGGATGCGCTAGGTGAGTCATGTTCCACCCACTCCTTTTCTTTCGAGTAGAATATCTGCGCCAAAGAACAGATAAAAGGATAAATACATTTCATAAATCAAACCCAGCCACTGAATTAGGCTGCCAATTAATTATAGTATAATCTGCTGCACAGTGATCATGCTGTTCATTTCTAATACTACTGCACAAATGTAGATCATACAATTCATTAGTAGTAATAGTGTTAACTTGTTACCAATGATGAAATTCCCAGGATATCTTTGTCTGCTCAGACCCCACTACAACTAAACAGAGATGCATTAATCCCCTCAGTACAACCATCACTTTATCGCATAGTCATTTCTTCTGGACCGGACTCACATACCACTGTGGACTTACGGATCTTATGTTTACAAACTATATTTTTTAAAAATAGTATGCTACTAGTCTTACAGTTGCATACGGATTGCACAATTTTAAAATGTGGATGCTTGGTAGTGAAGTCCTAATTATTTCCTGTCTTAAATAACATCACATCATAAGTGCACGTCTGAATCTGTCTAGACATGGCTCGTTTTTTACTTCACACTAACACTGAGTCAGAAAGACCGGAACGATCCAAAACTGTATTTCAACAGGCCAGACTGTAGATCTTTCAATCTGACACTATAGATTTATGTCTCGCTGTGATTTACTCCACTGGGCAGCCAACTGTAAAAGACTTCTTTTCCAGAGAGTGCAATCAGGTCTACGCTGCTGTGAGTCCAGCAGCCTCATAAAAATGAAACCTTGCAGAAAATGGATGTTATTGGCCAAATCTGACCCCAGATCAGCACTCGCAAGTCTGGTGTTTGGTCTTAATAGGTGTCAAACAGAATGAGAAATCCACCATATAGTATGGTAATAGTTTGTTAGCAGTTTTGGGTGGATTATTTTGGAAAATTATTGATTGCTGAATAATAAATCAGCATTTTTATTTATTCAATCAGCATACATTTGTTCAATTGCACCTTCCACACATAAAAAGTACTTTTTTTATTCAGGAAAATATAAAACCACAAGGCTGTGATCCTAGCAAGAACTTTTTATTCAGACTTGCATGTGCAATCCATTCTACGAGCAGTCTGGATGCTTTAAACATATTGCGAAAGACTATATTTGGGCTCATGGTATCAGATATGTGTTATAGCTTGTCTGCTGGCAGCAATGTTGATCTGCTACTGAAACCAGTGGAGCACAAACTTTCAAGCATCAACAGCAATTATTCAAGCCAATCAGATTAATAATACAAATCTTTGTTTGAAAGATATTTGCTGGCATTCTTAATCCTTATTTCTCAGTGATTTAAGTATTTAACTTGGCCAGGATAGATGAGAGAGATGTTTTGGAGACAGACTTTATTTAAAACAATGTATAATATGTATAATTGAAAGAAGAATGTCTGTATGTCCATGATAATGTGTGATGTATGTGACTGTATAATATATTGTGTAATATAATATATCAACAGTGATTTCCTGATCACAGTACACCATGATACCGTTAATCTGTAGTACATGAGACTGTAGTTTTAATTATATTATATTATATTATATTATATAGAAAGTGGAGTAGAACAATAAAATGAACAATAACATTTTATAGAAATGCAAGCAGATGACTCACCTCTGGGGAAGGAGGAGGAGAGATGGAGTGAGGTGACATTGATCTCTAGGGAAGAATAAGAGCGAGAGCACAAATGCACACACGCACCCACCCACGACACACACACCCACCCACACACACACACATACACACACACATGCACAATTGAGAAAAAAAGCTCCACCCATTATGTACAGGTCTAACAATCTATATGCACATTCAAGAATCTATCAATTATCAACAACACTTCATACACTTCATATAAGGAAGTACAGCAGAATAACAGCTACCACCTTGAAGCTGATTACTTTTCTATAACAGCACGTCCTGAAGCGCTTTATTCCTCTTATACCACAACAATTTGGCCAACAATCACAATTTTGGATTTATTAAAGAATAATGTGTACTTTTATCCACGTACGGTTACACTTAATGCTATGGAAAGTCTGTGAAACAAGTTACTTCCTGTGATCGCTCACGTTATAAACTGCTAGAGAACATAAAAGGTAAAGTTAAAAGTTCTAATATAAACCTGTGATTTGCCTTGAAGCACTACTGAAAATTAATCAACACCTTCTGCCCAATCAGATTAGAGAATTGCTGTGGTATATTTCAGATTAAGACACATACACCCCAGCTTAATTATTCACAGTTGATTCTTCAGAGTGTTACTGACCTCTCTGCTCCTGGACAGACTGACATGATCCAAAGCTGACATGTTGAAATGAGGTTCGTACACCATCAGGTCGGGCCGCTCCACCTCCAGGATGGCTTTGTCTTTAGGAATTGCTGCTAAGTCCTTATATCCGATCACCTGATTATCCATTCTGGCCTGAATTAGGGGAATAAAATAAGCTCTTTATTATGTCTTTACTCACTACTTATTGATTTTGTGACTTATTGCCCTGTTTAGTCTTTTTAAAAGTAAAATAAAAACTGAAAAAAAAGAATCCCCTTTCTTTCTTTCTTTCTTTCTTTCTNTGTCTGTCTGTCTGTCTGTCTGTCTGTCTGTCTGTCTGTCTGTCTGTCTGTCTGTCTGTCTGTCTGTCTGTCTGTGTCTGTGTCTGTGATCAATATAAACAATCCTGATGCAAGCTGAGCTCGTGAAGTTCCTTCTCTATCTCTTTTATGTTTCACAAGTACAAACACCAGTCATTTTTGAAAAAAAAAAAAAAAGACTGCAGCTTTGGAAAAACACTCTTCTGACATGAGTTCAGTTGTTACACTGCGTTTGACATCTCATCACTGGTTACTGTTATACTTAGACACCAAAACCTAACATATAGTAACCTAGTCATATATACACAATATAGCCAAAAGTTTGTGGACACCTGATCATCACGCTCATATGTGCTGGTTGAACATCCCATTCCAGGTTTGCAGTTATAATAAGCTCCACTCTTCTGGGAAGCCTTTCCACTAGATTTTGGAGTGTGGCTGTGGGGATTTGTGATCATTCAGCTACAAGAGCATTTGTGAGATCAGGCACTGATGTCAGGTTAGGAGGTCTGGGGTGCAGTGTTCCAGTTCATCCCAAAGGTGATCAGTAGGGTTGAGGCCAGGGCTATGTGCCAAGGGCCATTGTCATGCTGGAACAAGTTTGTGCCTCTTAGGTCCAATGAAGGGGATATAATGCTACAGCATACAAAGACATTCTATACAATTATGTGCTTTGTGGCAACAGTTTGGGGAAGGACACATACGGGTGTGATGGCCAGGTGTCCACATACTTTGGCCATATAGATTATGTAGATGAGGAAGATCACAGTATAAGCAGATGCTCATGGTAATGAAATTGACCTACCACAATGGAAGTGGCTGGAGAGCCGGGGGCACTAGGACCCCGGGAAGATGGGGCCGTCCCTGCCTGCTGGGTCAAAATCAATAGGTCAAAAGTAATGCTTAATAAACCGGAGCAGTTTAGCATGGACTGAATGACAGCACTTGGATGAGTAGTGAGATCTATTACAGGCATGATCAGTCAAGCTGAAATGCTCCTCACTAAGGAAGGGTAAGAGTCAGGCTGCAAGAGTGCATCATCAGGCACAGTATACAAAACAGATACCATTAAACACCAAACATTCTTCTGGCATCTCCTTCAGCTGATCCTTATTACTCTAGAACCCATTATAAAGAGTCTGTGGTAAGTGCTGTGAGGAATCTTCACATACGAGTAACATCTATCTTAAGCTTCTGTTCTGACCATTCATTATTTTTTAATAGTTTGTTAAGCTGAAGAAAAAAGACATGACTCATCACTGACAAATGTGTATACGAATGTAATCCTGTCAGCCATGTTGTTTGTGAAGCACACTCAGGGCTGGAGGAGAGCATCGGAGAAACCTCCATTCTCCTCATAAACACACTGAATGCCACCAGTAGTGGAATTCATGCAGTCTGGAAATTTAGTGTACCGAGTCAAACTACCAAGTACTAGGAAATGCAGCACAGCGGTGTTAGCTGTTGTGTTCTCAGTGACGAATATGCTATCGTGTCGGTCTGTACACTCCCTTACGCGTTATCACACATAATGCTTTTAGTCTGAATAAGAACACGGTAATCATATTAGTGATCACTGGTATTTAATGGAAAAACAGTTGAAAGTTAACTACACCCTAAAACACATTAAAAATGTTTATCTGGAAATATTTGTGATGTGTTTAGCGATTCTACTGGTAATTTATTGGCTGGTGCTGTTTTCATTTTTCGCACGTACAATGGCATTTAATATAAACCTAAGAGATAACAATCCGATTTCTCTGTTAGCTCCTGAAAGAAAAAGAAAAAGAAAAAGAGCTTATTTTCTCGCTCAACATTTTCCAGCATTGTTCAATGTCATGTCAATGAGAAATGCAGCATAGACGCAGTGGAGACATTAATGCAACTGCAGTTCAGTTATACGACACAGTTGTGCTGAGTTAAAGCAGAGACTTGATGACGAATGTGATGCAGTTGATGGTAGTGTTGGCATGAAAGTTGAAGCTTTGGAAGCCGAGCAGTTTGAGCTGCATGTATAAATGAGGAGAACTAAAGTGCTGCCACTGCACCACTATCAGCAGGTGGCATTATGGGTAATTTAGGAGACCGTTAACCGAAGTGAAAACAGACGACATTAAACCAAGCTTAACTTCAACTCAGAATTTCATTATAAAGAAATCTCCTTTAACAGAACTGTATCAGTGTTTGATACCTAAAGAAATCAAACAATTTAATCTTAGATTAAAGATAGACATTAGACATTAACAGTAAATATATACACTATACGCACATCCTGCTCTTATTATCATTTCTGTTTCAACGAGTGACAGACGGTAAATAAAGAAGATATAAAAACAAAAAAACAGTCCACCTACCTTCTGCATGATGGATGTTCACTACAAACTTTCTCTCGATCCACTGGACCTCTCAGATCTGTCATAAAACATGAACAGGATTGAGTCCAGCTTACATTATTACTCAAGGGATGATCAGTTTAAAATAGAGTAAATAATACAATTTCAACATCTGGAAACAAAATATAAAAAAAAAAATAATAATAAAATAGCTGCAACAAATGCAAATGATTTCCAATGATTTTTAAAAACATATATAATTTAAAACTATTTCTTTATTTTTTCATAATGTAAGTGCTAAAGGGAGTATTATTTATATCTTAATTTTAAAAAATTTAAAATTCCTTTACCAAATTTTCCTTTGCTTCTAGGAACTGACAAATTTACTCACCTTACATGTAGATATTTCGATTTTTATATTTAGATATTTAGATTCCCTCACCTTATATTCAGATACTTTATTTAATTATAAAATATATATAATTATATATAATTTTGTAACACAAAACTGTATGACACGAACCTCCCACCATAGACTTTATCACCATGTCAATTTAACAATTTAACTGGATTTCCAAAAATAATGAAAAAAAAAAAAAGCTTCATTTTCATCAACTGCTGTTCTACTGAATATTCACAAAGAGTAAACCAGCATGAGATCATCATCACCATCGAATCGAAATACACACTTTAATTAGATTCGGACTGTTTGACACAGCCACCGGTCACAGAATCCCATTGCTATTCAACACAACACACAGACATTAGAATCATTTGTCTGAACTCCACTTTAAGCCATGTTTCAAGGTCATGGATTGCTGTAGCAGCAATATTCAGCTGGGTATGTGGCCTGCACACAGCCTCCCATCAGACCAACTGCGTCAGTATCAGGTGCTAGCTTATATAGCAACAATTAACACAAGAATTATGTATTTCATTTTCTAAACATGTACCAATACTTGCATTATTTAGACTTTCAGGGCACTTGATGTGATTTAAACTGTTAATTTCACCATAAAGCATTAAGTAAAACACGACAGGATATGTGGTTGTAGGAAAATAATCCACAACAGGGCTGTGTTATGTGGCGCAATATGCAACGAAGTTGATTATTTACCTATAACAGGACATCCTGAAGCGATTTCTTCCTCTTACACAACAGTGATTCATTCCTGCAGCAACACACTGAGCGTTTACAGGTGTGGAACAAGATACACGTTCCTGTGAATGAGCTGCTACTATAGAAATGACTAGAGCGAGTGCATTAATATAAACCTGTGACTGAAGTACAGACGGAGCTCCTGTCGGGGTTTCTGTTATAGAAAATGAACGTCATTAATCTTCTGACCAATCAGATACAAGAACTCAACAGTGCTGTGGCGTAAGACAATTTAGCACTCTATTTCAGTAAGATAAATATCAAATAATGGTTTGATACATTTCTGATTTGGTTTGAAATAATCTTAGAGAAGTAGTTAATATTTACCAAAATTCATAATTCGTAAATGAACAGACTTAGTAAACTATTTATTAAACATAAATATGAAGTCTTAAATTCTGTTTGTTTGTTTGTTTGTTTGTTTTTTACCATTTTTGGTCGAATGATTTTCTGTTGTGCTTGTGAGATCTCATGTGTACAATATCTAGAAAACCTTTCAAAAAATATGGAAAATTGTCAAAATAAATCTCAGTAAAACTCAGTGTGATTTCAGATCTATGTCCAGATCTATATTCTAAAGCGAATGACATCAAATATCTGACTTATAACACAAAATTTCAAGCCTGTTCTGAATGAAATCACAATTCAGAATTATCCAGGCAGAATGCATGTGCAGTACTTTTAAATATGTCCATATATGAACATTCTGTAAAAATTCAAACACTAATATTCCTGTGTTGAAGAGAAATGATAAGAAATGTTAAGAAATAAAACTGCGCACAGTGATACCTGACATTAGCTTAATAACAACTTTATTGTGTAAAATTGTGTATCTTGCCATAAATCAGAGCATCATAAACATGACCAGTCTCTCACTGTGTGCATAATAAAAATCCAAGCAGGCAAAGTGCTGTGTATAGATAGTATCTGTCTGGAATGAGACGGTGTAACTCATCGGAAGGCGGCATGTCACGTCCTGTTTGGTCATAAATTTGTTTCCTGCTCTATGCTGAGGTGGAGGGGAGAAGATGGCCGGCTCTAATTCTCTGTTTCTGCCTCATCATAATCCGGGTCAAATACAGATGCTCCTGCCTGAGTGCACTGCCAAGAACCATCTTAAGCACTTAAAGCAGTATAGCCTCCTAATGCAGTGATATCAGTGTTAATTGTTAAGATTCTTAATGATTCATAGTATTATCCATTAGCATTCAGCGTGATGAGCGAAGCGTGAGAACGTTACACCGCCTAGAGGAAAACCCGAATGCTTTTGGGATCAACTAAATGTGCTAATTAGCTGTATTTCAATTTCATCTAAAGATGTAGAGGCTACCGCTTTAAATATTTTATGACGTGAGCACATTCACGTAACTGTGAGTACAGTCTGAGAGCCTGCGGGCTTTCTGAATTCACTTCCCTTCAGATGGGAAAGAGGAGAAAGATGCTCTGTCAGCAAAAACAGCATGCTTTTTTTCATGCTAGTTGGTGGGTGTCGTGCTAGCGGTAAATAGAACGGTTCTTGTGAAAAAAAAAACAATTAACATTTATGCAGGATGAAAGCAGCTTCTTCGAGCTTACTATCCACAGCAAATAAAATGTTCATTAATAAAGGCTTCTTAAACCAGACTGTAGATATTAGATACTGATAGTTCCTTATGGCTGGATTCGATTCTGCACCCTGATTATGTACAATCTGAGGAAAGATATGATATCAGTATCGATAGGATTCCTGTCCAAACCAATATGGCAGGGGTCGGGAACCAATTTTAGACAACAATCTGAGCTGAAAATAAAGAAACAGAAGAAGCCTTTATTTGTTACACATATACATTACAGTACAGAGAAATTCTTTTCTTCATACATGGCAATTTGGCAGTGCTGGGGCTTGAGCCCTCCTGATCAATAACCCAAAGCCTTTAACCACGACTGAACTCACAACCTTCAGATGATAAGACTGATGCTCTACTTACTGCACTAAATTTACAAATGAAAAAGGAAATGAAAAAAAAAAAGAATAGAGAGTTTAATTTGAATAAATGTGCATTAAAAGATAGCAGTAAATTATTTACACCATTGAAATAATTAACAGTAATTTTTTTTTAGAAACAATTAAACTTTGTATAATCAGGGACCCTTTAACTGTGATTTAAAAGAAAATCCAATGTATCAATTTATTTTAGGAATAGAAACCAAAAATTGGGCTGAAATATTGGGCTCCCCCAGATAGCGTATAATGTGTATAATAATATATGTGTATAATAATATGGCTATTTGATTGTTTTCGGCGCTACGCATTTTTTTTTTTAATTCCTGAAATACCCTTGGATAGTGGTGGGTTGTGATTTCCACCACTGTAACTAGTAAATAAAAGAATTGCGGACCCTCTGCCTATACACACACACACACTGCGAAGTGTGAACCTGAACCTGAACCTGAACCTGATGGAGCGAAAGCTCGACCCATTTCTGTTGAGTTGTTTTGGTTTTGTTGAGTTTTTGAAAGTGCAGATTGAATAAACGCAAGCTGAGTCTTCCTCCACACTTTCACACACCAGGGTTCTACATTGATCTGTAAAGAAGATCGACCAGTGGCTGTCCTGTGATCAGCTGGACGATCGTGATCGATGTAATGAGCAGCCCTGCACTAGCCTATGTGAGCTCACGTATGTGGAAGAGGGCAGACAGCGCTTTCCTCTGAGTGAGTTATGCTGCATGTGATGCATGACGTTGGTTAGCTTCACGTGTCTTGTAGGAAGGACGTGAGCTGGCTGGTGGGTGAGAATAGGTAGGTGACCAAATTGAGGAAACGAACTTGAACTTGATATCAGTCACTGACAGTCAGCCACCAGCCTGGACCAATCAAACAGAGACTATCAGCTTACCTCTCTGAGCTTTACTAATTGCCATCTGCACGTTCCAAATGCTCAGTTATAATATATCATCATATCAATACACAACCATATTCGTCTGGCTTATTTCTAATTCAAGTCTACATTGTCTCTCCTGTTCTTGTAAATTCCTTTATCGGCTCCTTTCCGCTCCGCTGTTTAGTTCCAGCAGGTTAGTTAGCCGATATGGTTCTGCTTGGAGTCGCTGAGGCATGAAGGACGGGACGTTGAACACCCCCCACGCTGACGTTTTTAACCAACTTAAAGCTGCTCTACTGACATGATTTATCACCAGCGAGGCAAACAGTGACCGAGGGACCCATCTGCATCCGACGCGCTTCAATCCGAGTTCAATTTGGGAAATGTCCTTAAATGTCTCCTGTTTGACCTACTGCTTTATTACTGAGGAGACATCTTACTCAGTAATATCCAACTGAACGTCCTGTTCATACACAGTTTGCTTGCACAGCATGTGAAAATGGGGGCTCTTTCTTTCTCTCTGTCTCTCTCTCTCTTTCTCTCTCTCTCGCTCTCTCTCACACACACACACACACACACACACACAGATCTGGCTTCCTTTTTTTGACATGTCCTGATCAACCGTCCTTATCTCATACAATGCTCTTTTNACACACACACACACACACACACACACACACACACACACACACACACACACACACACACACACACACACACAGGCTGCAGATTAAATAGATTAACCCCTTTTGGTTCTGTCCAGGTCAAAATCAACCATTTTACTTTTTATTTTTTCTAGAAGCAGAATAATATCTTTTTTTTTTTTTTTTAACACAAAGCCTGCTGCTCATGGAGTAATTTCCCTAATAAACAGCGTGAACATGCTTAAAAACTGACAGGTTGTTTAAAACTGGCTGCTGTGTAAATATGAAGCGGTGTCCCTTTCCCTCCATCTCTTAATTCCACTCCCACCTGCAATCAGGAGAATTACTGAGCATTGGGAAGGGTAGGAGTGCTCGGTTTCCATCAGGAATGTTTATACTGATCATCACGAGGATAAACAGTGAGCATTTTAAAATGAATTACATGCGTCTTGCTGTAAAAGCGGAACAGACTGCTTTATATGAAAGGAACTGAACATTGCTAAATAATAAACACAACAGAACAGTAAATATAGAAATCAGAAAAAAGAAGTATTTTAGCTCAGTCTGGTTTATATGAATGTTTAGTTTCAGCTCAGATTAGCATTCATTGGGGGAGAAGAACCTTTTTACACCCTTAATGATGCAGGTTTATTGGGCACTGATGAGAGAAAAACAAGGAAAGAAAAATAAAAGAGGTTTAACAAGAAATTAATGAGGTAACTGGGCAACTAGACCAAGTAACAATACTAAACCTGATACTAATACTAACAATATGTTCACGGGGTTTTTCCAAAGCCAAATAAAAGTGACCTAACATGTAAAATAACTGCTGAACATCTCACCATGAGCCATCAACACTCTTTACAAAGAACCCCAAAATATACGTATTTAACACTACGTTCAGATTTCTGGTTTTTAATTCATTCTGTTTTGTATATTAGTTATTTATTAATAACCAATATTATATAATAATTAAGTTTATTACCCTGTAGTTGAGTTGTAATTCTGCACAGCATAGCTAGTCATGCTACACAGGGACCCCCCCCCATATTTTTCCATTTTATTGTATTTTAATCTGTTAACTCTGATTTTTAACTTAAGCTTATTTTTTTTCTGCTGTATAAATGTTGTTTAAATATATTAAACACGTTATAATCTCTGTTCCTGAAATGACGAGTCTTATTTCAGTGAGCTATTTTTGAGTTTACCACATGGTTAGTCACGCTACTGATCTGCTTCAGCCGGGCTCGGTTGCTGCAAACACACAGCGCATGATTACAGAGGAAGAACATCAGTGGAGGAGAGACGACACAAACCAGTAAGAAAGGAAATAAAGGCACAACAAACCCACGCGGCTCGGCTTTCCACGCTGATGAGGAAATCCTACACTGACAGATGCACCCTTCCTCTCATCCTGCTCTTCTGCTCCACAGCTTCACACGTTTCTGCCTTCTTTCTTCAAGCTCCTCTCAGTTTTGTGTTTTTCTCCTTTCTTCTTTACTTCATCTCTCACTCTCCTTCCATATATATATAAATTTCTTGCTTCTCTCTTTTCCACTGCTCCTGTCTGTCTTTCTCCTTCTTCTTCTCGTCCTCTCTCTTTGACTCCACCCCTCTTCTCTCTCCACCCTAACTGTAATTCTTTATCTCAGAGCAGCACGAGAAGCCAACGCCCAATCAGGCCCTTTGGTGCCGTTTCCACAGCAACGATCCTCTCCACTCCATCGTGGTTAAAATCCTCTGATGCTCTGTTCTGTACTGTTACACACACACACACACACACACAGTGCACCAACAAGAGTTGTGCGACAAACACTCAAGTAATCAACAGTGAAACCTATCCAGTGTTTAGCTGAGTAAGAAATCCTCCTATAAAACTGAAATCTCCCTGTACACACACTGTTCTCTTCATCTCTTCATCTCTAATCACTTAGTAACATGTTTGCCCCAAACACACACTGTTAATAGTTTTTTTTTTTGTCTCTTAGGGTTGGCAGAACACCAACATGATATTGATACTGCACTAAAGTACAGAATGATATGCTTTTCTGAGAAAATCACAAATATTATCTATACTTTAGCACTGGACCATTCCACTCCTACTCACAGTGGGCCTCGTTTATTGATCTGAATATGAGCGCAAGTCTTCTGCGGGAGCATTTACACAAGAAATGTGGTGTTTAGGAAATACAAAAATATTTGTAAAAACATTCATAGTGTATGGGAACTCGTGAGTTTGTGTAAATTTACATACATGAAGACTCACTAAGATGAACTTAGGATCATCGGCTTCGAATCGTATAACTGGCGATGAGTTACTGCATTTTCTGGGTTTAAAGTTTAAATCGCTCATTTATTTTACTTACGCCCAAATTTTTAAAAAATTTTGTGATACTTGGTTGTTTCATATTAATCACTTGATAGACATTTAATCAGGACAATCATGAAGACGCGCCATAAAAGGAGAAAGAGGTGGTGTGTGTCTGCGGTAGCCAACACGCTGCAGTGGCTGAGCTGCATTACTGGAAGATTGATTTAGCGCACGCCACATTTAGCAGGTGCTCTTTTACACTTTACTCGTCATTTTGTCTTTGTCAGCTCTCTGAGCTTTGCCTTTTTGTGCGAATCATTAAATATAAATCAGCTGCGATGTGAGTGTTTATCAACATGCACTGTATGGCCTAAAGTTTGTGGACACCCGACCATCACATTCATGTGTGCTTTTGGAGCATCCCATTCCAGATTTAGTCCCTTTGCTGTTATAATGAACTCCACTCTTCTGGGAAGGCTTTCCACTAGATGTTGGAGTGTGGCTGTGGGGATTTGTGATCATTCAGCTACAAGAGCATTAGTGAGGTCAGGTACTGATGTTGTGTGAGGAGGTCTGGGGTGCAGTCAGTGTTCCAGTTCATCCCAAAGGTGTTCAGTGGGGTTGAGGTCGGGGCTCTGTGCAGGACGCTTGAGTTCTTCCGCTCCACCACGTCATGATAGAGCTCGCTTTGTGCACGGGGCATTTTCATGCTGGAGCAGTTTTGGGCCTCTTAGTTCCAGTGAAGGGAAATCTTAATGCCACAGCATACAAACACAACTGTGTGTTTCCAACTCTGTGGAAACAGTTTGGGTAAAAAAAACACACATGGGTGTGATGGTCAGGTGTCCACAAACGTTTGGCCAGAGAGTATGCACATGAGTATGGAGAAAATCAGTCTTACTGAAACTTTTATAAATCTGTTAGGAATATTTCGTTGAGTTTGGCCTATGGAAACATTTACATATTACTAAAGAACTGATGAATGAATTCCCCCTCTCAGCGTGCGTCATGGTTCCCAGCATGAACAGCTCTGCTTCTGTGCTTTATGCTCTTCTTTAGAACACTGTGTGCGTTTTGATTGGATTTTTTGGTTTGGTTTGGATTCGTGTCTTGTCTCTTGTCATTGTCGTGATTAGATGCACCTGTTTGTAATCGTTCTTGATTAGTTTGTCATTGAAAAGTCTTGTCGATTGCATCATGCATTTCCGAGCCGTGTTTCCGGTGTTATTCCCTAGTTCATGTCCAGACATCCTGGTTGTTATGTTTTATGATTATGGATTATCGCGTACTTGTATGCTGTTTCTCCTCAACTACGCACACTTTAACAATAAAGGGCTAATAAGGAAATCACTGATTTCGCAGGTCAGTTCTGGGTTATAGTGTTGAGGTATGCACGCTTTATTAACTTATGCTGATTAGGATAGTGCTCCCCTTCCAACAATTGGTTCCATTAAACTTAGAAATTTGAATCAGGAAACTTCATTAAAACTAGGCACATGTTTAACTTTCAACTGCACGTATTATCCATTGATTGCTTGCAGAACTTTACAGATTCTTATCAAATAAAATCTCATATTAACTCAGCAAGTACACTCCTCTATGCCTCTATGTGTTATGCATTATAGTCCTTACTGATTTACGCCAGTAAGAAGAAAAACGTTTATGGATTTATATTAGTGAACAATAGTGGAGTCTTGAGTGAGAAAAACAGTGTATCCTTCTTCGTGCTATTATCAGTCTACTTTGATGTCTTTCATGGCTTTTATATAAAACAATGGCTTTGCAGAACAGTTTGTCCCTCGAGAGAAATCCTGTGACTCAAGACACACACACACACACACACACACACACACACACACACACACACTCAGAGCTCTGCACTTTCACTTTTCATTTCACTAAGTGGTGCTCTGCAAATCCCTTCTGAGCTTTTCTGCAACATCACAGCACATACTGGAGTAAATTTAAATTAGCTTTTAAATCAGTACAGATTATCTGTAGTGCAATTATTACAGTACTGTTTGTTGAATATCTCTTATTATTTCTTTCCCTGTAGATGCAGCTTTTATTTAATGTTGTATCTGTTGTTGGATAACACATATGATGTCCAACGTAGCACATGCATCACACCTCATACAAACAAATCTAAACACCAATCAAGCTGGGTTCTGGTCGTATAACACTCCTCTCCTCGTTAAGAAATTATCTCACACACACACACATGCACACACATGGACATGTACACGTACACAAACAAAGGCATCAGCTTAAATCCTCAGGGACTGCTGATGCTAGTAGACGCCCCTTTCTCTTTATCTCTTATGTCCACTTCCTGAGCCTGGAAAGGTTTGGGATCCATTTCCACCAGGACTGTTTATATTGATCAGCAGTGAGATGAACAGAAGAGAGACTGAGGATTTTAAACTAAACATCACATCTGGATTTCTATAAAACCATTAAACCTTTGTATAAAAGGTGGCTTGTAGTGATGGAACAGCAGCGAAAATTACAGGACGGCTAAAAGCTGCTCAGACGAGCGGTGAGACTGACTAATGGATCTGTATGATCAGATTAGTCTCATTGATTACATCACTAATGCACTGCAGCTTCTTTCAAAGCGCAGCGGCGAAGCTCAAGTGAATGGCGAATGTGAGAATTAGTAGAGAATGTGTGCATTTGGTCATATGGGCTAGGTATTTAGGGGTGGTGGCAGCTCAGTGGTTAAGGCTCTGGGCTCAGAAGGTTGTGCCCCAGGACCACCAGGCTGCCACTGTGGGGTCCTTGAGCAAAGCCCTTAACCTTCTCTGCCCCAGGGGCACCGAACAAGATGGGACATTGAATAGGAACACCTGTACAACTGTTCATTCATGTCATTATCTAATCAGCCAATCATGTAGCAGAAGTGCAATGCATAAAATCATACAGATATAGATCAAGGACTTTAGCTAATGTTCACATCATATGGAGAAAAATGTGATCTCAGAGGCATGGCTTGGTGCTAGATGGGCTGGCAGAAACACCTTGCTGATTAAAGAGGTCAGAGCAGAACGGCCAGACTGGGTTGAGCAGACGGGAAGACTACGGCATCTCAAATAACCACTCGTTCCAGCTGTGGTGAGCACGAAAGAATCTCAGAATGCACAGCACTTTAAACGCTGAGGCAGATCAGCTACAACGGCGGAAGATTACATCAGGTTCTTGGTCAGCCAAGGACAGAAATCTGGGGCTACGGTGGGAACTGGCATACTGAAACTGGACAGCTTGAAAATAGACCAGTTGATGTTTTAGTCTCATAAACAACTAATTGAACATTTACTCATGTATTCACAGATGATTTTAGCCAAAGTGAGGCAGAATCCAATCTCAGCATAGAACTGTTTTGTGTCAGTTCATCACTGATAGTTTATCAGTGTAAATATGCTTAAAAAAAGAAAATCACTAAAATGTGCTAGTCTCTGGGCAAAAAGACTGCTGCCATCTTTTAGCTGCATTAACACAAGGTGATAACATCTACATTTGCTTTTAGGGGTCATGTAATCCACAGTAAATAAAGTATTTATTAGGAATAAGCCCAGTAAACACAGAAATGTTTAGATGACATGAAAAAGACATTTTGGCCAGACTATCATGGCTTGTCTAGATTTTGGCAAGATTGAAACATTGAGGATTTAGAAATTATAACTAATGTGGTCGCATTCCCAATACGGACCAAAAAGGAAGCATATTTAGGGGACACATCAAGGTGGACCAGGACCAGCATTTCAAATGTGCTAATGGATTTCTTTTTTATGAAGCACTTTAGATGGAGGGTCAGTAATGGATGTTGATGGACGTCTGGTCTCTGGTGCTCACTGGTAAAGCTCCAGAGATTAAAAGAAAGTGGCTGTTAGAGCTTCATCTGAGTGAACATCAGGAACGTTAGATCTCTCCTTTACAAATTCATGGTATTAAACTGGAGATCTCCAGAGAGCCCACAAATCTCTTTTCAGAGTTCAGAGTTGAGGTGGATGGAGGTGTTTTTTATTCATTTATTTTTTCAGGTCTATCACAGGATAAACAAACCTAATGACCTGATTCAAGTCATGAATAATGAATAATGTTAAATAGATTTGTTAACCGGGTTTAAAGCAGAACTTTAAGCACACAGGACCTCAGATAGACAAACCTGTGAAACAAGAAAACCCACAAGGAGAACATGCGAAACTCCAACAGACAGTACGATAACAGACCAACCTCAGGACCGAGGGCAGAGGTAGCTGAGTGGTTAGGATGTTGGGCTACTGAGTGGAAGGTCGTGAGTTCGAGCCCCAGCACCGCCAAGCTGCCACTGCTGGGCCCTTGAGCAAGGCCCTTAACCCTCAACTGCTCAGTTGTATAAATAAGATAAAGTGTAAGTCACTCTGGATAAGGGCGTCTGCCCAATGCCGTAAATGTAAGCAGGGACCATGGAGTTGTAAGGCATGGACCCTATACGCTGCACCGCCGTGGCTGCTTCACACTGTGCCGTCCGCACACAAAGGTTAATTGTACAAAAAAGCAGACTTTTCTTTTAGTTGCATAAGTGTTGACCTTCAGTGGAAATACTTGAAAGAACCACCTGTGACTGTTATTCTGTAATCACGACAATTTCATGAACCAGAACTACACAGCAACAGGGGCGAATACTTTTGCAACCACAAATTTTATGTTTATGATTTCTACATTATGGGCTACTGTGTGTCAGGGCATATAATCCCCGTTAAGTCCAGCATGAATACTAATTTCAGTTCCAGGTTACAATGCGGAAAAGTCAAAGGTGGGTGAAACGTATGCAAGGTGCTGTGGCTCTCTCATCTCAACTGCAAACAGGACAAAAATACACGAAAGTGTCACGTTTACACTCAGTCGCTTTCCGTAAGTGCTTTATCCTGGTCATGGTGGATCCAGAGCCTTTCCCTGGAGGGGGTCCCAGTCCATCACAAGGCACCATGTGCACACATTCATTCACACCTACGAGCAATTTATCACAGCCACTCCACCTGCAGGCATGCTTTTGGGAGGTTGGGGTGAAAACGTCGGAAACTCACGAGGACACGAGAAGAACATGCAAAACTCCATACAGACAATGTCCCGAGCCCAGGATCGACCCAACAACCCTGAACCTGTGACACAGCAATGCTGCCTCGTATACCAGTGCATCATGCCATGATTACAAGGGAAATAAAATGCCACAAGTTTGCTTTGAGTTTTTTTTTTTTTTTCCTGTAAAAATTGAGACCTTTGCTTTACACCTTCATTCTTGTAAACAGGTTAGAAGCTCTTACGACTTCTCAAGATCAAGCATTACACAAAAGCCACAGGATAAAAAAGACTGCAGTCCCTGCGAACAAAATAAACATAAATAAATAAATAAGTAAGTAACGAGTCCTGCATCAGCAGTTCCTTCAAGGAAACAGTAACTTCCTTTTGCTTTTTACAGGATAAACACAGCAATGGCGAGAGCGCGCGCACATAAGCAGCGGGCACGCGCGCCTTCAATTCATCACTCCACATATCACTAATCAGACATAACTAGCATTAATAAATCCGATTAATTAATAAACAGGTTCATAAAGCGAGCGTAACGACTCAGTTAGGAGGTATCTTAAAGCGAAGGAAAATCAACATAATGTGAAACAAAGGCAAATTGAGGACAGCCAGGAAAAATAGTATAACAGCTTACAACATATTCCAACATGGGAAACATTCAAGCCTGTAAAAATGTGTCATTCAATCATTTAATCACAATTTTCTCAAAAATCGTATATATTTTTTTCCATCAAACATGACGCTTGTCCAAATGCTACTCTCTAAAGCTTATTTAGATTTTATTCTGCGTTTTTTTATGCATGAACAGCACAGCACAAACCATGAAGCTTACCTCGGTAGAGGTGAAAGAAGACCAAAATAAAATAAAATCCTCCTTTTCTTCAAATTGTCCGAAGATGCAGCATTTTAAATGTCCGCCTCAGTGAGTGTCTCATTGCTTACATGGAGGCGGAGGAGGAGGAGACGCCAGGTAACGTTACTGAAAATAATAACACACACACACACACACACACACACACACACAAACAAACCTGAATAATCGAATTTAATCACGTATTTATCGCATATTTTAAAATAAACATTAATATTCCTGATAACGAGCTAATACCGCTAGTAGCTAACGCCTTGTAGCTAAGGTAACGGGTTCTGCCTGATGCGCGTGAGACGTAA
>CM074961.1:16932084-16952094 GCA_037577455.1 Pangasius macronema
TAAATAAATAAATAAGTAAGTAACGAGTCCTGCATCAGCAGTTCCTTCAAGGAAACAGTAACTTCCTTTTGCTTTTTTTTACAGGATAAACACAGCAATGGCGAGAGCGCGCGCACATAAGCAGCGGGCACGCGCGTGTTCAATTCATCACTCCACACGTATCACTCATCAGACATAACTAGCATTAATAAATCCGATTAATTAATAAACAGGTTCATAAGCGAGCGTAACGACTCAATTAGGAGGTTTCTTAAAGCGAAGGAAAATCAACATTACGTGAAACAAAGGCAAATTGAGGACAGCCAGGAAAAATAGTATAACAGCTTATAACATATTCCAACATGGGAAACATTCAAGCCTGTAAAAATGTGTCATTCAATCATTTAATCACAATTTTCTCAAAAAAATCGTATTTTTTTTCCATCAAACATGACGCTTGTCCAAATGCTACTCTCTAAAGCTTATTTAGATTTTATTCTGCGTTTTTTATGCATGAACAGCACAGCATAAACCATGAAGCTTACCTCGGTAGAGGTGAAAGAATACCAAAATAAAAATAAAATCCTCCTTTTCTTCAAATTGTCCGAAGATGCAGCATTTTAAATGTCCGCCTCACTGAGTGTCTCATTGCTTACATGGAGGCGGAGGAGGAGGAGGAGACGCCAGGTAACGTTACTGAAAATAATAACACACACACACACACACACACACACACACACACACACACACACACACACACACACACACACACACACACAAACAAACAAACCTGAATAATCGAATTTAATCACGTATTTATCGTATATTTTAAAATAAACATTAATATTTCTAATAACGAGCTAATACCGCTAGTAGCTAACGCCTTGTAGCTAAGGTAACGGGTTCTGCCTGATGCGCGTGAGACGTAAAAGCAGATATGTGATTGAATCATTCTGCTGATGAGCGACTCGATTCGGCCCAATAGATTCCTTTTAAACGACTCTTTTATAGAAAATGCATATCTTTGCAGTATGTGCAATGTTCAGCATTCTTCAGAATTCAGTATACTATATTTAACATACTTTGATAGTACAAGTGTACCATTATTTGTTATGCTCGGCTTTGAATTGCATTGAATCATTGAATCGTGCTGAATCGATTCGCAGCTAGAATCCTAAATGTGGTCTATTGAAGGATTTTTTTACTGAAAGGATTTCTATTCAGAGATACATACAGAAGCAGCCCTAATATCAAAAAAGTAACGCGCACTTTTTTTTTTATTATTTTGAAGCGTCTTGTATTCTTTAGACTCAGCTATAATCAACTGAGCTGAAATATATTTAGTTAAATGACTTGTGGCCCATACTTAGAATTTGTGCTCTGCATTTAACCCATCCAAGTAGTGAACACACACTTGGAGCAGTGTGCAGAGCGCCCAGAGAGCAGTTGGGGGTTCTGTGCCTTGCTCAAGGGTCTCACCTCAGTTGTGGTATTGAGGGGGCAAGAGAGCGCTGGTCATTCACTCCCCCCGTGTACAATCCCTGCCGGACCTGAGACTCGAACCCATGAACTTCAGATTACAAGTTTGACTCTCTAACCATTAGGCTAATTAACAGCCGTTAATATGGGTGTGTTAGAGCAGAGAAGGCACTAAAATGTGCAGAACAGGAGGCATTCCAGGACCAGGATCAAGAACCTGTGTCTTAAATGATGAACACCTCACATGCCCTTATGTTTGGTCTCCACAAATATTCATGAAATAGAAAAAAATTGCCTGCCACCTTGTAGTCTAGTCCTGACACATGAGTTAATCCATATGTCCATAACCATTAAAAAAAAAAAACTATAATGCTGTGTACTGAATACAACACGTGAGATGTATAGTGAATAGCACTGGTCAGTCCATTAGTAGTAACTGCATTACCCTGGTCAGGCCTGTGCTGGATCCGGAGACTATCCCGGGAACGCTAGGCATGAGGTGGGAATTCACCTGGATGGGATCCCATCCATTGTGAAGCACTATGCACACACATTCACACACATAGTATAGTATCATAGTCACTCCACCTACTGGAGAGTTTTTGGGAAGTGGGAGGAAACCTGAGAACCTGGAGGAAACCCAAGTGGACACGGGGAAGAACATTCAAAACTCACAGTAACCCAAGAGCAGGATCGAGCCACAGACCCTGGCACTGTGATGCAGCAACACTAACGACTGTATCACCATATCACCAATAATAATAATAATAATAATAATAATAATAATAATAATAAAATCCAGAAATAATACGGGCAAGTAAAAGGAACAAAATAAAGGACAAATGACATACATTAATCAGAATTAACAGATGTGTAAATCGCAAACTACAGGATGAATAACTATGACAAGTCTATAAACAAAACTACAATAAGTATCACAAGACACAAGCAAAGCAGTCAGTAAATACAAGCAGAAGTAAACATAAGACAATAACTGTGCAGTAAGAATGACAGCATACACATCAGCACAGGAGGTCAGATGCAAAACAACTAGAATAGCACTGAGTGAAGAGATGTGATGTGATGCTCTAGTGTAGGGAGTAGAGAGCCACTTCAACCATACAAAGCATCTTAGGAGGCAGGTGCTTCATATTTTCATATTTTGGACCGAAATGGATGCCTCATAAATCATCACAGTGTACAATAATTAAATGATCTTAAACTGAATAATAATGAAATGAAAGAATTGTCTATATAGTATGACAGTCTGGAACAAATGTATGAAATAAACTGTGGAGATAGCAGAGCACATATTCACTGACTAGCCTGCCTGTCATAACAGATAAAAATCATTTCGCATTTATACACAAGCTACATTTACTATAGACGTCACTTGCAATTTTAACCAGACTGCTCTGAAGTGGATTCTCAGGATAGAAAACACGAATAAGACAGTGTTCGACATATATCATACCTTCAAATTAGTTTGTTAGCCAGAAGGGTCAAATCAGTAAAGAGAATTATCACTGAAATCAGTATTATCCCAGATAATAATGATATTATATATATATTCCTGCCAGCTTTTTATATTTCTGTAGACTATCCAGTAGTTTTACTGAATAAAATGTGCACACTTTACTCTTTCAAATGGCTAAAAAAGAGGGAAGATTGATATAATCCAGATGGTGTGGATGATATGGCTTCATGAACTAAAGTAATGCAAGTGGAGAAATACCTGTATGTCCTACCTGTGCAGGACAATACAGTGTTGTTAAACAGCGTTAACAGTGACATGCTTCTTAAACAATACTCAGGTCTGTGACACAACAAGACCCATGGAAAACAACTTGTTAAAGTAATAAAATGCAAACAACTGCAAAACGAAACACTGACTGACTGATGGAAACAATTTTAGACACAGACTAAAATCAGTGATTATTTTCAAATAGTGCTAATCAAAACATTTAAATCAAAACATTCATCTTCAGTAATTGCTTTATTCTGGTCAGAGTCATGATGGAGCTGGAGCCTATCCTGGGAACACTGGGCATGAGGCAGGAATGTATCCTGGGGGGCCGGGTCATTGCAAGACAACAAAAGTCTGTTTTTGGCAGTAAATAGGCTAATGTGCACTTAGTGTAAGAGATAGTGAGCAATGAATCATAACAGGGCACATATAAGTGATATATGTATATGTATGTATGATTAATTTATATATCAACAACATGCATCACATGCACAGATAAATCCTGACTGTGAACCCCCGAAACACCAAGTACATTACCTCCAAGCTATTACAGATAATGCATGTTACAGTTGTAAAACACCTCTATTTCTAAGTGGTACATTGTGCTTGCGATGCACAGACGGCTAATACAGATGGAGCCATCTGTATTATCAACCGGTCATCAAGTGATGGCCTGCAATCTGGATGCGGACGCAGCAAAATATATCAGCAGACCAAGCTGTGTACATGGAAACATACTGTAGCAGAGCCGATCACATTACGGGGAAAAAAAACTTTCCATAGTTCAGGGACTCCACTTTTCTAAACAAGAATCAGCATGGTTTCTTTAGCAGATCCTCTGCTGTGGTTTATCCAATCACATGCATTTATGCAAATGTTTTAGCTGAAGGCAGCTCATCAGACCAGAGACTAGATATAGGACTAGAGACATTAAGAGAATTTTCACAGGCTTTCATAGATTTTCCATTTTATTTAACATTTCTGGTCTACTTATGGCATGAATTTTTAAAAAAATATGTAGATGATGAAAACAGAGTGAATGGACAGAGCAGTTTACCCGCACCAAATTCAAAATGGACGTCAAAGTGGGAACGTTAAACTCGACTATGAAACAAAACTGAACCAGTTTGAGAAATCTTTGGTGCATTTCATACAAATGAAGTCATAAGAAAAGATATTAGTGCTAAGACTACCCATAAATCTAATTTTACCATTTGTAAATGTTCATACAAATTGTGTCATATGACTTTTCACATGCGTGACGCTGGAATAACAAGGTATGAACCTAAGTCTTGTTAGAATTTCTTTTTGTGCGTTTTTGAAAAACTCAGTTAGGGAAACACATCAAAATACAGTTTACTACTAACACCCAGAGTCCTAAAAACGAGTTATTGAAGAGTAGGGAGTTTTCACGCTCAGTGCTCTCTGTCTGCTCAGTGTACAGCAGCTCCATCTCAGGGTCCTTCAGTGGGCTTTTCCAGGCATCTGGCCCTTTAAGAGCCACGCGCCACTAATCATTTCCGGGTAAAAGGGCATCAACATGGACGCAGGAGAAGTCCTCGCCTCTCTGGTTTGAAATGATTTTTATTTTGTTTTCTTTAAAAACGAAAATAAAGACGCAGTATAAAAGCAGTTCGAAATAAAACCAGATAAATGTTATTTATATGTGTATAAAATCGACATTATTAGAAGGCAGTTAAGGGTGTTAGTTACCGCATGGCTGAAGCGTGGTGCCGCAGCCAGGGATAGCTCTGAGAAAAACAAACAAACAAACAAACAAACAAAAACAACTATATTATCGCTTCATCAACATTTCAACTGATTCCTGTTCAAAGAGAAGTATTAACTTGTCCTCACATAATGACTTTATTTTAAATAAAACTGCAGGTCTTCAGTCTTAATTCTTGCTGTCATGTATCTTCATATATATCCTCATATATGGCTGATGAAAAACAAAACAAAACAAAACTTATTTTTAATGAAACCCCAGAATGTCCTGCATAAGATGAATAGAACATTGAGAAATTATGAATAACTTTCTGAGATAAGAGGCTTTGAAAGTGTGACCTCCAACCTCATGCCAGGATTTCTACCTTATGGCAAACTTATCAGTAATGACTAGTGCAAAGATCAGGCTGTAAAAACGGCTTTAATTCCTAAACGGTTAATGCAATATATTTGTTAAACCCCTTGATTTAAAGCTGAAAGTCTACACTTTAATCACATCATGATTGCTTCAGTTCAAATCCATTGTTATGGTGCACAGAGGCAAAATTACAACAACAAAAAAAAAGTCACTGTCCAAATACTTATGGACCTGACTGTAATTAAAAGGACATTTTTTCCTGAATAGAATTTGAGAAATAATTAATCGACTAATTCGAAAATAATTTCTGGAGGTAATGTCTGATCACAAACAGAGGCTAAATTGATGAACAGTGTAGACTGGAATTAAGACCCTTGCAGGAATTTCATGTGTGTACATGTGTGTTTATACCTGTGAAAATAATTCACATACTTCCAAAACCATAAGCACTATGCACTCATGAAGCCTAATGTGCATCGTATAACTTTATCCTGTAGAAGATTTAACCAGAAACACATACAGATGTGAACATTCCCATTGTGTGCTGAGGTTGCTTGAAACGAGGACAGTTATTCTAAATAATCTTAATAATCTCTGCACTTGAAAAAAGTGACAATAAAACAATCACAGTACACTCCACATGGCACACTTTTATTGGATAACTAGATTTCAAAGAGCATTCAAGTCTCTTGCATTAAAAACTAAAAAAAAGGCTAAATCTTATGTCGAGGTATGAAAAACAGACCAAAAATAAAAAACACCCCACAGGCAGAAATAAGCTAAGAAAACAAATCTTTATACCATTTTTAAACAGATTATGCTATAATATTACAGTCTGAATAACTGTTTAAATCCTAAATTGTTTTTTTGTTGTTAAATTTTAAGCCTAAATTGTTTTAAGTTGTTTTATTTTAAATTGTTACTCTAAATGGTATAAGAACTGATGTAAACTGGTAAATCTGAATGATATATAGAATTTATGTAGTGGAAAAACATAGGGAATATGGAGCTGACTCCCAAACACATCCAAACTGGACATATATTGTAGTGCACTAGATTAAGAGATGCACCAGGATTTAGGAACTATTTGACATGTAATCATTTATATATATAGTGCAACTTCTAATGTGTTGAAATGGTAACGGTAGGGTGTGTAAGTGCATAGCTTGTGAGGGTTCGGATGCGTCCACGGTGAAGTGGTAGGCAGTGAGGCAGTGGTAGCTCAGTGGTTAGGACGTTGGGAGTCAGTGATCGGAAGCTCGTGAGTTCGAGCCCCAGCACCGCCAAGCTGCTACTGCTGGGCCCTTGAGCAAGGCGCTTAACCCTCAACTGCTCAGTTGTATAAATAAGATAAAACGTAAGTCGCTCTGGATAAGGGCGTCTGCCAAATGCCGTAAATGTAAGTGGTGATGCTGAGGCATTTGTAGTGGAGTTTCTGACTTTACTCATACCATTTATGGTCTCGACTTAATTGCTGAGCATCACTCGTTCTTTTCCATAATAGTGTAATAATAGTGTAATAATAATAGTGTACTAAATAGTGAGCCTTCTGTAAGGAACAGGGAGCAGAATGTCATTTCGAACACTGAACAATTTCAATATGAAAAGTTATTCAGTAGATTTTTATATTGGTGCAATAATTGGCGTAACAGTTCCTGTGAATCGCTCTCCTCAGGGTGTGGAAGGAGCTGCAGCCGCGGCACATGCGCTCTCTCTCCCCGCCGAGGCCTACGGAAATGACGTCAGTCTCCTTTTCTTCTTTGTATTAAATTTTAATTTCAATTATACACAATACTAATGAACCGACTTTAAGTACACATGTGTGTGTGAATTTCTTTAATGAATTATTTCTGAATGCTTTCACACACCCAGGCTCAGCTGGAGGTGTTGTGGGCGATGAAGGCCTACAATCATGCAGAAGTTTACTTCAATGTAAGCGATTTAGGATATTTTTAGCCTTATACAGAATGTGACTTTCTTGCTTGAACACACGTTTGTTTATTCCTAGGTGTCTTAGAGAAGGAAAATGAGCAATACAGTGATGAGGAAATGTGAACTAGTTGCACTGCTATGCTATACGTGTTTCAGAGAGATGTACATTGTTCTTCTAAAGGTTCAGAGTGATTCCACTTTAAACAATATGTTAGCGGTTTCCTTTCACACTGCCACTGCTCTGTTTCTTAGTGTTTAATGTCCTCTCTGAAAATAGGAAGCTGCAAGCAGACACTGTAACATTCTGAAGTTATATGCTATAACTGCTTTTCCGTGTGATGACTTGAAATTTTGTCTTTCGCAGCTCATTTCTTCTGTGGACCCGAAATTTCTGAAACTCACAAAAACAGACGATGTGATCTACTCCAAGTTTAGGGAAGACTTTCCAGACTTCAATATCAAGATTCTGGATCCAGACCTGCTCAAGTCGGCAGAAGCGAAAGAGGTTTGTTACAACTGTCCTCTTTATTTATTTTCCCCCATGTAATGGCCACATGCTATACTTGCGACAAACACCAAGTCCATAAATGTCCAGAAAAAAGGTTGTTGGATATCATAATGGCCATAAAAATATTAGGCCTATGACTGCACATGCCATCATCAGTGCACACAATGAATATTTTACATTTTTTGTGTCGAATCTCAAAAGACGTCACTGTTTATAAGAGTCACTATTTATGCTATAAAGCTGCTTTTACAAGTAGACTTTATTTAGAACGCTATGAGATACACATTTTGCACAAAACTCATTTTACACAATAGAGATGTTAGATAGATAGATAGATAGATAGATAGATAGATCCCTTTATTCATCCCAGAGGGAAATTCACCTATTAGAGCAGCAGCACAGAGAGTTATAAGTATACTAAAATTAGTTTAACCTTCTAAATGAAACAAATAAAAAAAAGAAATGAATACAGTGTGAGAGTGTGATGTGGTAGTGCAGTGGTTGGTAACATTGTAGCTACAAGCAGCAGACTTGAGTGGAATTAAAGTGGCCGTGCAGTGCAAACACTGTCACCAGTAAACAGTGTGAAAAGAGAACAATGAAGGAAGGAGGTAAAATGGCAGTGCATATGGATATGAATAATGGATGGTGGTAGTTCAGCTATTCATGTTCAACGTTGTGCTTATATTCTTGCTCTTTGCTTTTAATTGCCAATGCTTGGCGAGACTGTTCACTGGTAATGCAATCTGAGCAGTGCTATAACAGCCGTGCTGTTATACAAAAGCAACATGCTTCATGTCAGACCGTATCGCACCACTTCAGCGTGTATTATTTTCGCATCGTGGTCGTCGTGTGTTATTCCTTACTTATTTGTAGTTTTGTGACGTAGTGTATAGAAAAATCTGTTAACTAGCATAATGTCATTATTATATTTTCACAAGCAAAAATGATGCTATTTTATTTGTTCAGAAAAGCAGAAAAAATGTTTTTTTAGTTACTAAGAATTAGTTGGTCCCGGTGATTAGTCCAGGTGATTTTTGAAATGTTTAGTAGTACTGATTTAGAGTGATTGGACGTGTCCACTTCCAAAGAATGACTTGCTTTAACAGTCATTACTTTTCTGTTGCAGAAATGGAGGCCTTTTTGTAACCACTTTGAAGGCCTGGTCGAGGACTTTAACTACGGTACGTTACTGCGTCTAGACTGCGAGAAGGACTACACCGAGGAGAACACGATATTCGGTATGTTACCATAAAATACCCTTCTTACTATCATTCATTTAAATTTGATGCACTCTGCAAACCAATGAATGCTTTTCAAACAAATATATGAAAGACTTGTCCACCTGAGCATAAAGCTTACATGGCTAGTAACCCAGGAAATCATTATCTGGGGCACATTATATTGTTGTCAGATGTTTTAATTACTGATTATAAGCTTCTGCTTTAAAGAAAAGTCAAACTGAGTAGCAGCATAGCAGGATGTGTCCGTTTAAGGCACAAGATGGCACTGCTTAGCTACATTGCTAATGTCGGCAGCCTGTTGCAACAGAATAGTTACTAAACCAAACTGTAACACCAAATTAGCATCACTATTTATGGTCAGGTAAAACAAGGTGAATGAACTGTTTATTTCAAATAGCTACTTGAAATAAATGTAATAGAACCTGATACTCCAGTAATACAGCTTGGGCACAGTTAATGCACAGTTACTTTATGTTTGATAAACTTAAAAAATTTAAAATAATATTAATTGTGCAAAAGTTTGGACACTTTACTAAGTCAGTACTCAGTACTAGAGATAATCTTGGAGTATCTTGCATGCACAAAATGTTTAAGATCTACCGACAGTTTTCAATGATGTTGAATTCAGGTGACTGTGAGGGCCATTCCAAAAGCTTAGGCTTTCGTTTCATGAACTAGTTCATGGTGGATTTTGAGGTACGTTCTGGATCATTGTCCTGTTGTAGAAGCAAATCTCTTTACGGCTTCAGTTTCTTGACTGATTTTATCATATTTGTGTCCAGAATTTGCTAATATTTACTGGGATCCATTCTTCCATGTGCTCATGCAATGTTTCCTGTGCCATTGGCTGCCACACGACCCCAAACATAATAGATCCACCCCCGTGCTTACCAGTTTGGCATTATTTTCATCAAGTACCGATCCTTTTTACCTCCAAACATTCCTTTGTTGTGTTTTCCAAAATATCTAGATTATCCAATTATCTAGATTTTGTTTTGAATACAATAGATGTTCACTTTTGTGATGAGGTCACATTTAAGGTTTCCTTCTGATGACTCTTCCATGCAGAAAGATGTTGGTGCAAGCATTGCTGCAGAGTAGAACTGTGACTATCACTTCTCTGTTCTGCAGGTCCTTACTGTCATTTGGGGGTTTTGCTTTGCCTTACTGGCCACTGATGGCTTTCTTGATCTTCCAGGTCTTGCCATGACCTCCACAGTTCCCCTTAACTGCCATTTCCTAATGATTGTATCAGACAGGGTAAATTGTAAGCTGGAAGCACTTTGATATCTTTTTATAACCTTCCTCTGCTTCGTAGATCCAAGGTTTGAAATGTGAGACTGTATCATGCTCTGGAATCAGCTGACAATTCCTAATGATATCGCTCGACCTGAGTAACGAGTTCCAATGAGCCCTAAAAAGTTAAGGCATTATAACTAGACATTTACATTACATATCACATTTACAGCATTTGGCAGACGCCCTTATCCAGGGCGACTTACAATTATCTCATTTACACAACTGAGAAGTTGAGGATTAAGGGCCTTGCTCAAGGGCCCAGCAGTGGCAGCTTGGTGGTGCTGGGGATTGAACTCATGACCTTCCGATCAGTAGTCCAACATCTTAACTACTGAGCTACCACTTTCCCCAACAAGTTATGTCGTCCCTGTAGTTCTGTGTTTGTCTTATGTAGCACCTTGGTCCTGGAGAAACGTTGTTTTGTTTCACTATGTACTTATATATGGCTGAAATGACAATAAACTACACTTTCACTTTCACTTTAACAAGACTAAACAAGTTCCCCGACATTATAACTAGAAGACTATCCAAACTTTTGAACATGCCATAATTACATTTTAAAAATATAATTTCTTTTGTATATTTTTAAGTTAATCAAATATAACATAACAGTGCATTAACATTTGCAGAAAATGTGTGTTTTTTTTAATAGTTTGATGCAAAAGTTGTGTTTATTTCTGTTTATTTAAAAAAACAATGACAACATAAAAACTAACAAAATATGTGATTTGGCCAGAGGTGCCCAAACTTTTGTATGCAACTGTATTCTACTGCTGTCACTCAATAAGAAGATTTCTTTAGTTGATCTTAGTGAAGAATAATGGAATCTGATATATATATATATATATCTAATTGTGTTTGTGCTTTTTCAGCCACCAGAATCCAGTTTTTTGCCGTCGAGATTGCGAGAAACCGAGAAGGTTACAACAACGCTGTGCACAACGCCGGTGTGAAGGCCAAACAGCAGAAGAAAGAGCAGAGTTAACACCCACAGCAGCACGCCTCAGTGGCCTTGCTTTCACATTTTATGCCTTGTTTCTGTTGCAAGTTTGATATTCTTACTTTCCGGATGATTTCACATAGTGGGGAAAAATACAATTTTGAGGCTCAGAAACTGAAACTTAACCCCTCAGTACAAGTATTTAAACACATTAGATGTCTGTAATTAAAGGTTTTTCAGTGTGGTAATGTATTTTGTTTTTGTTTTGCTTCTTTCTTGTCTTTATAACGAATAAACCCCCAAACAGGGTTTCAGTATTTAATATTTTTTGCAAGAAATTTAAGTTTTACTTCATGTATAATCACCTTGAACTACATTCACATGTTAAATGCATATTAAACAGGATTATTATGACCACATGAAAAAAAATTGTTCTCAGCTTCATGGATAATTTAATTTTAATGGACCTTTTGTTCAATCAACTGCCTTTTCCAAAAAGGACACAAGGGCACGCGCGCACACACACACACACACACACACAAAAACAAAAAACAAAACATAACGTGCTTGGTACAATAATAATAATAATAATAATAATTGATAGCACAAAGTCTTTTTTGTTGTTGAAAAATGAGGGTGAATCTTGAGGGTATGTCTAGTGTAACAAAAGGTTGAGCATCAACACATTTCTCATGATATGTCTGAGTAAAAAAATGCATGTGACTGACAGTGATCTTTTGTTAGCAATTCCTGTTTGTCAAGCTTGTTCATACGCAGCCCAAAAAGTGTGAGATTCCCTAAAAGAAAAAAAACACTCCTACATTTTATTGTTTGTAAGAGTCAGTTAAACAAAGTTGTTTGGAAATCTGTGATCCCTAAAATCAGCCTCGACTTAACCTTCTGTATGATCATGAAACAGTAGCAGGAAGAAGAGAATGCGGAAACAAGTAGAATTCATATTGGTCTGGCAAGTATTCGAAAGGAACAGGATTACGCTTTAATGATAAGGCATCGGTACAGGTCGAGTGAGTTACGGAAAAAAAAAACACAGCAAAAGCTCCTAGGTGTCTGGAGAACCTGCTCGTCTTTAGTGAGATAAACTTGGGCTCTCTGGAGCCAAGGTAAGACCGAAAAATTTGATGATATAGTTAACATTATGTTGTCTTTATTCTTTATTTTTCAGTAGAACAAAGCAGGTATTAGCATTCGTGTTTAATGATAAATGGAATTATTAAAGGAATTTATTGCTCTTGTAGCATATAATAATTGTTTTTCCCCTCAACTGTAAGAATAAAAGAAATAATATTTTTTATTTACTACTAAGTATATCTGAATTGAGAAAAGTAGCTTTAAAATATTATATTGTGTAAACATTGTGTTACATTTAATTTCTAAAGATACCGTAAGAAGCAGGACAACCCACTAAACCATCACTGCAAAAAAAATGACATCTGAGCAAATAAAAATATGCTGAATATGTCACTTATGCCTTCTTATGAGATTATTATAAATCAAATATAAGATTATTCAGCCTATTTTTAAGATGCATTTACACAAACTTATAGGCTGATAATTTTGCTTCATTCTAGAAATAAATACTTAAAATGAAGAAAACAAAAATTGCCACTAGAACATGAAATGATCTATTATGTAAATTATGTAGAAATGTCTAGAAATAGGTTTAGTTTTGGTTTATTATAATCTAGGGTAATACAGGAAACTCTAGATACATCTGACTGTACAGTATTTATGACAGTATTTATTCTTTAATATTATGACTCGTCAATAGATTATTTTCCTTCTGTGTAGAAAGTAAAAGTTGCTTTTGGCGCCTCTGGGTTGTTTTTTTAGTATGTTGTTTTAATGTTTCTGTCCTCTGAATGTGCTCAGTAGCGCTTGTATCTTACACAAAGACACCAAAGTGATACCAGCTGAAGTCCAAAATCTGCCTGAGCATCATGGCTAATAAAGGTAAGTCATATATTTTTAGGAATGCAACAATACTAATTATTTAGAATAACATTTTGCTGCAAAGGAAACATTTACATTTAAGCATATGGAAGGAAACATGTCAGACTGGTTTGAGTTATATTACCTTGCTTACGGAAAGCAAAAGGATAAAGTTCCACCATTTCTTTTTCTTCTAGTAGAGATCAGCATCTAAGTCACTCTTTCACTCATGAAATATCAAGTCTAGGTGTATCACAATAAAAATAGCTTTAGTCTGAACTATTCTTTAAGAGAAGTCCAGGTTTGTTTGCATAATTTACCTCTGAGTTAAAGCTCTTTTTAAGCTTTGCATCCATTCTCCTATACAAATATACTATCAAGAATTAGGACGACTGATTTTGAGGGTTATGCTCTTCATTTACCATCATAGAGTAGAAACAGTAATAATGAATATATAATGGAATAAAAAGAGAAATAAAAAATAAAAAGGAATAAAAACACAGCAGTGACTCTCCAATACCATCATCCATAAACCTGATTGAGGAAATATTTGTAAAATATGCTATATGGCTAAAAGTTTGGACACCTAACCACATTCATGTTCATGTGCTTGTTGAATGTCCAGATTTAGTCCCCCTTATACTGCTACATCTTCAGTAGAACTTTGCTTGCACAACTGATGAAGGAGTTCTTGTTTCTCTATCCCATTTACTATATATGTGTACCACAGTTGACTTTTAGTGGGTGTATTGGGCAGGGACGGGGGAGGGGGTCGGGATAGTTGTCTGGGAAGACCTGTGGGATGTCTGGCAAACAAGAATCTAGATGGTATTTCAGATTAGGTTGTTATTCCACTTGACTAGTATCTGTCAGGACAGGTATGCTGCAAAACAAGTTTAAATACAATAATCTCTATCCAAAGTTGACAGTGGAATAAAGGCACATCAGAACCTGTTGTAGATAGGGCTATGAGTCTCAAGTCTGGTCTCGAGATGCTTTCTTGGGCTTGTATTGACTTGGACTTGTCTCTGATTATTAGAATTTGTGCTTGGTCTTGTCTCAGTCATGGGCATTGGTCTCACTAAATGTGGTTTTGGCCTCATCCAAGAGTTTATAAAAATAAGGTTCTGTTGTCTTTTTACATGAAAGAAATAATTCTTTCTTTTTGAAAATAGCCTAATAATTGGTGCAAGCCATAAATGACACAAACTAGTTGCAGAAAAGACTTGGCCTCAAAAAAGGATTTGATGGTTTTGGGTCTCTATCAATCTCTATGGTTTTTGGTCTCGTTTTCATTTGGACTTGATCTTGACTTGACCTTGACCCCCTCGCTCTTGAAGCCATCTTAGCTAGACCTGGTCTTGGACTTGACAATGGTAGTCTTGACTACAAACCTAGGTATACTTCTACTATTACTACTAGTAAAGTCCAGTGTCCTCTCACCTCCCAAGAACATTCCAGTAGGTGGACTGACAACTCTAAACTGTCCCTAGGTCTGATTGTTTGTGTGCATGGTGTCCTGCAGTTAATTGGCATCCCATCTGGAGTTTATTCTTGCCTACTGAAGCCTGTTTGGATCATTTCTGTAACCATACAGACATGTGTTTCACTTCACTCATTGTCTATTTAAATGTACCAGAGTGTATCAATCTAAATGTTAACTCAGATAATGCAGTTCCTCAAAGTCACCATGTTCCTGTTGGTATTGGTATCCTGCATATCAGTAGGAAACCAGGAATTAATTTCTGGGGAGGATGAGGAAATATAGAAAACTCACCACATAATCTACAATCTATACTATTAAATTGAAAATGCTTCATGCTCAAGCATTTTGGGTGGATGCTAGACAGTGCCAAACACAAAATTGTTATTTTAATTGTTTAAGGCACAATATACAATCAACCAGTCTCACCATATTATAAACATTACCATAATATATTTATGAGAGTTCCACTGTAAAAAAAATAACCCTTTAAAGCCCCAGGACTTTGGGACTTTGTTGATATCCTGAATGGTTGTAACATAAAGTTTTTATGTTTAAGATATGTGTGGTAAACATGTTGGCAGCAATGTATTAGACCTAATTTGTCGGAACAAGCTTTGCAACCAGCTAAAATCTTTCTTCAAGATTTAGTCATGTAGTTTTGACAGACATTGTAACATTTTCAACAGATGTTTAGCTGGGTCTAGTACATCTCTAACCCTAGAGACCATATAGTTAGTTCATGAGAATACAAAGACCAAATGTATCGGCCACTGATGGAAATTCAGATTATGCTGATGTTACACTTGGCTAGTATTTCCCTTTCAAGGAGGTATCTTGCCAAGCAGGATTACAGATAATAATCTGTGTTGGGTCCTTCATTAAGACATTTTTCATCATTTACAGATATCTCGAGTTTGGTTGTGCTAGTAGGCCTTATGCTGGATATGGGAGGTCTAAAAGTTATGATCCATGATATTACTGTGTGCTGCTCTGATAAAGTCTGTAGTTGCTGTGTTGATGTACAGGCACTATTGAGCTTTGGTAGGTTTTGTCCATGCAATCTATTTGAGACTCAACAGAATCAAAGCTGATGCATTTTGCTGGAAAGGCAGTTAAAGTCATACACACAGCCCATGTTATATCTTGTCATGGCCTGTCTCTATGTTGGTTACTTCTTCACAGGAGTGTCCATTATCACAAATCATCATTAGGTTTTACTAAACACAAATGCCATAACCTGTTATACTTATTTATTAGTGTATGTATGGTTTTATAATGCTGTTGCCCAGACAAGCTTTTAACTTTATGTTCACCATGATCTTTTTCTCAGAAATGGGTGGTACAGCTACACACAGTAAGTTGTTAGTCAACACTGGGAGTGGTGACCCTAAAAACCAGTTCCTTTATGACACTGTTCCACCATGTTCTGTTCAAAGGCTCTGTTTAACATTCAAAGCAATGTGCTCAGTGCTTTGTTTCACTTTTATTTTGAGATTATTTTGGAATTTCAGGTATGCAGGTACGGAGGCAAGTTCTGGTATACAAATCTTTACTGATCTGAGCAACAAGTACAAAGATGTAATCCAAAATCAAAGTCAAGGTGGAGGCAAGGGTCAGGCGATGAACAATCAACATGGACTAGGGCAGACAAGAGCAAGTAGGTAAAACCAGAAACAAAGACAGAAACCAGAATGTCAATCAATATACAATGGCTTGGTAATGACTGGTATAAACAAGCACAGAACATATACTTTGCAAAGTGAAGGTGCAGTGAGGGGGCTTATGTAGTGTGTAGGTGATTAGGTCCAGGTGCGTGCAATCGGTAGTTGGGTGACTGTGAACGTCAGAGTGTCCGCTATGCCTGTAAATTGTAGTCCTTGGTTGCCATGTTTGTAGACTGAATTGTGTTCTGGGAGTTGAGTGTGACAGAACCCCACCCCCAGTGCTGTGGCATGGCAGTTCAAGTTTGTATGTGACATCGTTGATTTGTTGCAATATTCTGAAGGGGCCAAAATATCAGTGTGCCAGCTTTCTGTAGCCTGGAGATATGCATATTGTGGAGAGCCACACCCAATCGCCAGGTTCATAGATTGGTGTCTCTCCATGATGTTTGTCTGCAAATTTCTTGGTGAGCCAAGCAGTTTGTTCTAGGTGTCAATGTGCCTGTTCCCACACCTGTTCACTCCTTTGGAACCAGCTGTCCACAGTGGGTGAGTCAGTGGAATTTCCATTCCATGGAAACAAGGGTGGCTGGTAACATAGGACACACTGGAACGGAGTGAGCTTGGATGCTGAGTGTCTGAGGGAATTCTGCATATTCCGACCATGGAAGGCACAGAAGGTGTGAAGGAAGTGTCCGATCTCCTGATTTGCCCTCCACTTGGAAAATCAGTCAATAACCACCAAAATAACTGTGTTGAGCTGAGATGGGGGAAGAACAGTGATGAAATCGATGGCTATGCGTGACCATGGTCATGGAGGACATGATGAGGACATGTCATGGTTGTTGAGGACATGGGAAGGAGTTTGCCCACCAGGAGGGTGCGAAGCACTTTGGCCTGGGCACAAACTGAACAGGATGAAACAAACTTATGGATGTCTTGTAGCATGTAAGGCCACCAGTATTTCCCTTGTAGCAGTTGCAGTGTCCTGTGAGTGCCAGAGTGTTCCGTGGCAGGGGGAGGTGTGGGCCACTTGATTAATTTGTCTCAGAAGGCAGAGGTCACAAACTTTTTTATAAGGTTTTAGTAGGGTATAAGCGGGACAGAGAATCTGCCTTGATGTTTTTGACCTGGGGTGATATGAAAGGGTAAAATCAAAAAACAGTGCCCAGCGCACTTGATGGGAGTTCAGTCGCTTGACAGTCTTGATGTAGTTGAGGTTCTTATGATCTGTGTAGATGCTGAATGGGTGAAGGGCCCCATTCCAGCCAGTGCTGCCATTCCTCCAAGGCTAGTTTAACAGCGAGGAGTTATCTGTTGCCGATGTTGTAATTTCATTCGGCGGGGGTCAGCTCATTGAGAAGAAGGCGGCTGGATGGAGCTTAGGTTTTGCTACAAACCACTGTGAGAGCATGGCACCAACACCCATTTCTGAGGAATCTACCTTGACGAAAAAAGGTTTGGTGGGATTAGGTTGCTTCAGAATTGGGGCTGGAGTGAGTGCATCCTTGAGTTTAGTGAAGGCAACTAAACTCCTGGGGTCCACTGCAACCATTTACTCCCCTTCTTCAACAAGGCAGTCAGTGGAGATGCTATGATGCTAAACCCTCTTACGGAGAGTCTGTAAAAATTGGCAAAGCCCAGAAAACATTGCAGCTCTTTGACTGTGGTGGGGACTCTCCATTTAGTCATGAGTTGGCAAGTATTCTGTCAGGTGAACGTGACAGTGTCCATAATGGCTGTGAACTGTAGTCCATGGTGGCCATGTTTGTAGGCCAAGCTATTCTCTGGAAGTTGGAGTTTAATGCCGATTCCAGCGTTGACATGACATGGAATAATAATAGCACACAATGGCAGTTGAAATGCATGCAAAACCAAACAGACAACCAATCTGCAATATGCAAAACAAGGTGGAATGGTAAACAATCCAGAAGTATCCAAAACCAGAAAAAAACAAACATAAGATAGAAAGGCTCCAAAATGCAACCAGAAAGAAGGCAATAGTTCACAATGTGCTAATGAAAATTAGGTTTATTTAAACAGTAAATTAGGATGTATTGAATATCAGGTGAGATTTCTGATGACCCAGACTTTGATGACCAATTCTGATGGCCTAGCTTTCTTGTAATGGGGACCTCTGGTGGTGAGGGGTGGAATTGTCAGGTGAGACAATTGGACAAAATAAGGTCCAAGATCAGGACTAGCCAAAATCACACGAAGATCGTGTATTAAAGGGGATAAGTCAAAATTGAGTTCAAATGAAAATGAGACTGAGATCAAGACAAAAAAAAAAATTAAATAGTTTTTGAGCCTAAGCCTTTACTTTAGCTAGTTGGCTATTCGTTTATTGCCCCAAAGATTTGGCTGTTTTCTAGAAGAAAGAATTACTTCTTCAACACCTTTCTGTACGTGGAAAGAACAGACAACACAAACATTATATTTACAAGAGATCACATTTAGTCAGACCAAGTGTTTGAGTGTTTCTCTCTCTGCCATTTACTGTTTGCTTACAGCAAAGCTTTTTCTAAGTCAGATGGCAAACCTAATGTTTGTTGAAAACCTGACTTCCTTGTAAATTCTGTGGTTGGATAACGAACCTTAATAGAAGCCTAGCTGCATTTGCACCAAGAACATTAGGCTACTGATTACCTTAATTCTCAGAAACAGTTGAGTTTATTAAGCAGCAGAGTTATGTGCAAGGTTAGGAAAAGATTTCTGAATAAAATTAGACCTAGTGATGTTCAGCTGTTATGAAATAAAACATCCACTGCCTTCAAATAATGTTTGATAAGTTTATGTGAAAATTACCCTGCAAGGCTAATTTTTTTCATTTCTTAACTTGATTTTGCAGGGAAAATATCAGAATATTTTCTGGGATTTGTTGCCATCCTGCTCATTTATATGCCAGTGGTGAAGTCACAAGGATTTCCTGAAATTTTAGACATGACTGTAGAGGTAACATTTTAAAATTTCTGAAATATGAGTTCAGAAGAAAATGAGGCACTATCAAGTTGCAACATTTCTAAATTGCCTAAAGATAAGAGTGTCTAAATATCCAGTAGATAAAACTCAGGTACTAAATATAATTGTATCTATGATTATGGTAAATCCAAATACTATCCCCATAAAACAAGGAAATAAGAAGACATAAATATTCAAGCTTAAAAATGAAACAGTTAAGTAAACCGATCTGAATAAGGGCATCTGCCACATTCCATAAATGTAATGTGACAAAAGAATGTTGACACATAACATGACATGGTTTGCATACTTGGTATTGCTATTACTAGACATAAAGGCTACACATATAAACTGATGACAATATTTAAATTTCTTTCAAATTCCCGAGCCTTCTTTAAATAAATTGTTTGTTAGCACATGAATCCTAAAGTAATGGTAAGATTCTTTTTACAGCAATAAAACTGAGATTCTTATATGTGATAAACATAAACATTATTATTACAGTAATAATTAATATGCAACTTTGCCTTAATATGTTTTCCTTCAAAATTCAGTTTAGCTACACAGATGAATCACAAATGAATCACTTAAGGGAAAAACGAGATGGTAAATAAAAATTCATCAAAGTTATGCTTAAAAATCCTGCTACATGATTTTAAAGCATATATATATATATATATATATATATATATATACACTATATTACCAAAAGTATTCGGTCACCCATCCAAATGATCA
>CM074961.1:16961291-16974205 GCA_037577455.1 Pangasius macronema
GCATTGGGACCATGGTGTCTCCAAACTTTGGGATTCATGTGGTGTTCGCATTCCTTAATTCACTGCAGGTACTAAAGTCAAATTAATCTAATTTTCATACACTTAAATTAATATTAATGTACAACTTGTTTATGTTTATACATTTTAGATAAATATCTAAATTGTCTATTTAAAGGGTTTCTTTATTTTGCTGTTTGGGACATTACTGGATAGTAAGGTAGGATTATTCTAAGGCCATTACACAACTCTTCAATTAAAACACACAAATAGATATAAATAATGCTTTGATATCGCCTGTTTTGTGGTTGCAGGTCCGAGAAGCATTGGCAGGAACGTTTTCACTGAGGAACCTAAGCTCAACCCGCACCAGGGTAAAGATAGGTTTTGCTGCATATACTAGTTCTTTAGAAAATAAAATTCACTCTTACTTTACTTTAATAATTATAGTTGACGATGGATGTGTCTATATTACAGAGTACGAGTGCAGGACCATCATCCTCAAGTGGATTTAATTTCTTTCAGAGGTTACAGCAGAGAAGTACGTAACTTAACTGAATGTTAATATGCACATTGTAATCAATAAGGCTGTTTTATCACATTGTGTTTGACCATATTTCATTATAACATTCACACACTAAACTCAAACTCTCTTTTCAGGTTTGTACTAAAACAAGTCATAGGATAAATGTATAGTTTTAAAAATAACCTAGCTTTGAGTGTAGACCAGTTCATAATAATGTGTGATGTATCCGAGATGGTGTATGACATAAGTGTGCCACATTCCCACTGATTCCAACCCAGTACTATGACACAGCTCTGACTGAAATACCATCACAGGGTGTGAGGGAATCTTTAACATGGCTAAATCTGTCTAAACCTAAGGCATTAGTAAGCATTAGCTGTTTAAAATTTCTATATGCATGGTTGTAATGTTTTTGCTGCAAACATTGTGAAATGAATGAATTAAAAAAAAATCTGCTCTTCGTTTATCATATCTGTAATGTATAGGTGTTTAACATGGACAGCAATTTTGACAAGTTTCCTTGTATTCATGACATAAAGCCCATTCTTCACTGTCAGGAAAGGTAGACCGAAGTGGACACAACTGCAGCTAGTGTTAATAAAATAGCTGGCAAACAAATCCAAATTGTGAGGCAAAGACCTTAACAGTAAACAGGCAATAGTCAGGCGATCAGCAAGCCACATAGACAGGGCAAATCTGAAATCCAAGAATCAAGCAAGATCAAAACCAGAATATCAATACACAGGATAAAGGCTTGGTAATGTCAAGGGAGCAAACACTAAGCATTACTTCTCAGAGTCAGTGAGTGAGTGAGTGTGAGTGTGTGTGTGAAAGAGTCTTATTTAAGTGCTGGTAGTGATTGGCAACAGGTGAGTTTAATCAGAAGTCCCATGAGTGTGAACATGACAGAGTTCATGTGTTCTGGGAAGTATAGTTGGAGCGACCATTTTGTAGGCTGCAGTGCATTCTGGGAAACTGAGTTTGAGTTTAAAGTTTCTTAATTTAGATTTTACTCTTATAATCAGTGTGAATTTTAACTGATACAGTATGACTTGTAGGCTGATTATATATATCTCCTCGGTCTTGTTCTTTTGATGTACTTATACTTTAATGACATAACATTTTTGTCCAAATATTTACACTAAGTTCCTAAAGTTAGGATAATTGATTTCAATTTTATAATTTAATTCTTACTTGAAGCCCTATGATTACATTTAGCTTTTGGTTTTGTTATGTGTGAGCTTTATAATACATAAAGTATGTGAGCAACGTCCTGATTTGTGAATAGTAGTGGGACTAATATTTTGGTTTTTTTTTTCAGATGTGTACAACGTATCGAGTGGCGGCATTTCGTCTTCAGGCAACTCAGATGCAGTTATTGACAACTAAACTAACATGCCCATGTTATAACGGTCTGTTTAACTGCAAACATCATACATTATACAGTACATCTACATACAAAATAAGAAAAGCTTTTCATTGCTTAAGTGGTTATTAACAAATAAGAACATGAAAATTAATAAATCTAAATAAAATTAACAAGAACAACTCGACGGATGCTGCTGCCGCAAACAAGTCTAGTCTTTCTTGTTAATTGTTTGTATGCCTGAAATGCCCTTAAGATATACTTCAAACAGCAAGGAAGATGTTAATGGTTAAATGGATGGTAATGAGTCACTAAAAGAAACTATTGTTGGTACCGAAAAATTGTGATTAGAGCAACTTACCAGCATGCCCCTTTACACACATTTGTTTGTTTCATTACTTACTGTCATGGCCACCTCTGGGAGCACTCCATAATCTTACCTGGACTTTGAGAACCAAAGCACCACCCACACTCACCTGTAGCCAATCACATTCAATCTATGCCTAAAGGGTTGAGGAGTTGCTCTGTGCTGTGCATTTCTGTGCCATGGTTTTTGTGTGTGATCTGTCTTGTTTTGCTTTTTTGTTTTAGCTTGTGTGTCTTGGATTACAGTTTGGTTACCTGTCTGTCTTCATGCTTTGACCCTGTCTGTTTAATGACCTCTTAAATTTGGATTTTGGACTGGATTTTGTTACTGTTACTGTGTTTTAAATAAATATATCTTAACAAATGGATTATTATATACATTAGGTGGTCTGTTCTATTTAATCAACTTAGCTTTGGTTCAGGTTGAGACATTAAGCTCCCTCTGCAAATGTTTCTTATTCTAAAGAGAAGTTTAAAATTAAATTAATTTTTTTTGTCTAACATGTCACAATTGACTTACCCACTAGAGGGGGTCCTGGCTTCTTACTTATTGAGGTGTTCGGCGCTAATCCAATCCAGAAATGTGATTCCCTTTCTTCTTTAGTGGAGCATTTGTCTAAGGTCTGTGACAGTTGGAACTGACAGCAGTTCAAGCAACTCTTACATATTCATCAATGTCTCAGCCATTAAAGGCCAATAGGCTACCTATTTGAAGGCTTTTCAAGTGTCTTTTGCACTGTGGTGGCTACTGCAAGGTAATGGGCATACTGGATAAACCCTCTATGGTCGGATGAGATGACCCACCTTGGTGGCTCATATGCACCAGGGGCATAGACTTGCAGTTCTTTAATGAGCTTTAGGTGACATCTCAAATTGTACAAGTTGCTCAGGTCATTCTTGAAGTGCCGCAGGAGAGATGGGGTGTCTTCAGGGTCAGTCACCAGCTGGTAGATGGCCCTAGTTACAAGACTACACTCTGCAGGGCAACCAAGTCATAAGCACCTGGTTTCCTCAGGTGCACAATCAGGCGTTTATCCTTTGAGAAGTCAAGCATCTAATGGGCCTGCCTAGTAGTAACTACTGCACAGGTCATTGTTTTTGGAATTCCTTCACTAAATTGCCATCCCACCATCACTGACAAGCTTGTCATAAACCATTGCATTTTTAAGTCGTCCCTCTGGCATTCTTCATGCCATTCTCTTTTGACAATTGGAGATGGGATACAAAGCTGTACCAAGCATAGTTGGAACTCAAGCAGCCTGTTTTAGGACAACCTTGCTGCCCACTTTGGACTGAGTCTGTACTTTTGTGGATCCTGGATGGATCTACCTTGCCACACTATGCATACTCCAGCTTGTTCTTGGCCCTTACGATGAAGGAAAGGAGCAGCCATATACATACATAATTTATCTACTACAAAAGTATACTACAAAGTCAAGCAGTGCTAAGTGTGTTGAAAGGAGCTTTTTTCAAGAGTAGCTTGGCTTCAGTTTTGATCTGAGGGACAGTAAACACAAAACATTTATTGAGTACATAAATCAAACAAGAATCAGTAGTAACGCAAATTTGGAAATAGTGAATGTTTTGAAAGAGTAGATATTTTGATGGGTACAGTATAATAGGGCTGTGTGCATGTGTGTTTTCTGTGTGTGTGCATGTGTGTTATCTGTGTGTGTGTGTTGCATTGCTTTGACACACACAGTTGAGGAAAAACTTTTATATACACCAACGCTAAATATATTCAATCTCAGTTTTTCCATTCCACACATTTCATGTTGCCATACTTTTCCTATGGCAAGTCAATTAGATATGTAACTTTGTTCACATTAGAGGTAATTTTTAAAAACAACCAGTTTGAGACAGATTTAATTAAACTTTAATTCACTGTATCTGAATTCCAGGTTGGCTCTCTCTCTTTAAACAGTCTGAAAGAAATTCCAGAAATTGAGTTAATGCCTTTTAGAAGCTGTTCATTGGCCAGTTGTTATGAGTACATTGGGAGTGCAACGGTGGCTGTATTTAAGTGCCTTTTTGCCCTGATGCAATGGGAAAAACCAAGCAACTCAGCCAAGACCTCAGAAAAAAAAAATTGTGGACATCCACGAGTCAAGCTACTCCTTAAATGCAAGTTCCAAACAATCAAGGTTACAACAAGCATCTGTACAAATAAAAATCTTGGGACTACACAAACACTGCATCCTTCAAGAACGAGGCACAAATGAACTCCCAGGGATGAATAAACTTGGGTCTAAAAGTTTCAGCTGAATCCCAAGACAACAACAAAAAAAAGGAACTGGTGAAGGAGTTGGAGGCATCAGTTAAGAGTGTCCACCATTAAGAGTGTCCTATATTGCCATGGCCTGAAATGCTGTTGCACAAGGAAGAAGCCCTTACTTCAAGACTGCCAGAAAAAAGCCAGATTGAAGTCTGCAGGTGATTACTCATGTGGAGGAGTGTTCTTTTGTCAGATGAAAAAAAAAAAAAAACCTTAACCATAGGTGCCTCTAAAGTTGTAAGAAAATGGCTTAAAGACTACAAAGTGCAATCACTGGAGTGGCCATAACAAAGCTACATGGAATGAACGTCATGTTTTGACATCATCAACCACTTTGAGTATCTACTGGTTTGTCAACCTCCAGAAGCCCTCTGCTTGCACAGCTGCAGTTCCTACCCTGAAAGTACGAGATTCCCTAAAAATGCATACAATGTACTTTTTCCATCGATTCTAAGAGTCAGTTAAATACATTTGTTTGAAAAGCTACACTATATGGCCAAAAGTATCTGGACACCTGACCATCACGCCTAAGTGCTTGCTGAACCTCTCAATCTAAACACGTGGGCAGTAATATGGAGTTGAGGTCAGGGCTCTGCGCAGGCCACTCGAGTACTTCCACATCAATCTTGGCAAACCACATCTTTACTGATCTCAAATTGCATACTGGGGCATTGTCATTGTAACGATTTTTGAGTAGTACACAAATGCATATATTCAGCATAGGGGGGGTCAGAGCACAGGCAGGCAATCATACAAGGCATCATACAAGCATAATCCATACTTTAAAAAACCAAAGTAAACCAGAAATACAAGGACAGGGGCACTCAGGGGAACACGGGGAACTGTGGAAAACCACAGACAACATGGAAACAAGAACCATTGAAATAAGGCTCAGACTTAATGGTCAATAGGTACAATAAGAATTCATCTTGAGACACTAAAACATCAGGACTTAAGTATACAAACTAATCAGGAAAGAACTGAAAACATGAGAACAATCATGACATTACAGGAAGAGAAATCGATGACAAGACAGGGGTGGAGACAAGAACTAAAACAAAACAAGCATTACTGTATAAACAAAACATTACAGGAACTAAATATACACATGGAACAGTGCTATTCTCATAGATCTATGACGTGTGCAGAGAGCCTCAGTGTGCGGTGAGAAGGGGAATTTATGTCAGTCATGTTGGAACAGGTTTGTAATTGTAAAATGTTACAGCAATTGTAACGTTACAGCATGCAAGGATTCTAGACAATTGTGTGCCTTCAACTTTGTGGCAACAGTATATGGATGTGATGGTCAAGTGTGCACCTAGTTTTGGTCATATAGTGTACGACACCTAAAACCTGACACACCTTAACAATCCAATATGTCTTGGAATGAGGAAACAAGAGATTACTGAAAACACTGAAATCTGAAACTGGTCTGGCAAGTATAATACTCTTTCATTCTACGGCATCTGGATCAAAGTCAAAGTCAAAGTGGATGATCATGTATCAGAAATAAATTTGTGAAGTCAAAAGCTGAGAAGTTTCTGTAACCTGCTCATGTTTAGTGAGATAATCGTGAGCTGGCTGGAGCCAAGGTAAGACCTAAAAGATAAGATTTTATTATATACTTAGTATTGTGATTTTAGTAGATGATCAATCAACATGATTGAGAGTGGGCAGGAATTATTTGCTGTTGTAGTTCTAGTTGTTTTGGTCTTGGTTTTCATGAACTGTATTTGTATTCAGTACAGATTTATTACTAAAGTATATTGTGTTGAATTCTGAATTGAGGAAAGGCACGAGCTGTGAAATGTCATTGTGTAATTTTAAAGTAGTTGTCATGGAGATATAAAACAAGAGACCTTACAGACAAAAAAGCTGATTTAAAAAAAAGAAAATTAAGACATGCCAGTCAAATCCTTTAAGCATAAGTGATTTTAATGAACTAAAAAAAAAAATCTCAAATATATATTTGTCACTGAATTATATTTGATTTATGAATCAGTATATTGTGATATTAATTCCATTTTAATTTAATCACAATCCTACACACCTTTTGAGACAAATTTAAATTGTACAATTTTACAGAAATACCCACCACTAACAATACATACCGTTTGTGTTCAGAAATCAGAGTGAAATGCAGTAGTGCATTAGACTGCAGGATCACTATAATCACAAAACATTCAAGACTCAGTTTTGTCGAGAAAGTATACCAATGACCCAATGCCCAGACGGCACACGGCACATGGCACCCATGTCAGTAACGTTAATAATGACTGATAACCAAATTCCCAAGTCTTTCTTAAATCACAGACAGGTAAATATACTTAAACAGATATTCTATTTTCCTTTTCATTTCCTATAATGATGACAAATCTATACATAAATGAAATGCTTCCACTTTCTGTGAATTACTACATTTTAAAAATTACTGAATAACCATCACTGAAAAGTTCAGATTACTGACAGGGCAAAGCATCCATACTTAAAACCTATAAATGTCTGCGGAAATTTGATTAGCATTAATGTCTGATTGAAATCTTATGTAACATATTATAAAAATTATAAAATTAAAAATAATTATAAAAACTTTATTATAATAAGCACACCACAGAGCTGTTGAATTCTTGATTCTGACTGATCAGAAGGTGTTGATTCATTTTCTTCAGTAGTAGCTCGGACACTAGTTCCAGCTACAAGGTAAATCACAGGTTTATATTAATGCACTCAGACTAATACTTGACTGTATCTATAATAACAATTTATAATTACACAGGGATCTGTATGGCAGACATTCTATATAGTCAATAAAAACCAAAAAAAAACAAAACAGGGGAAGCAGGTGGAAAAGTTTTAGCTAAAAGCTGGAATGATCAGGTATCAATGGAAAAACAACCTGAACAAAGTTACTATTGTTCTTTAATACTGTAACTCTTTAAAAGATTAATTTCCTGTAAGGAAAGTAAACACTATTTTACTGCTTCTTGATGTCTTTTGACTGTGCTCAATAACTCTTGTATTTCATATGTAGAAACACCAAAGTGGGACCAGCTGAAGCCCAAAAATCTGCCTGAGCATCATGGCTAATAAAAGTAAGTTATAACTTACCTGACTGATAGAGCAAGCAAAAGGGTTATATTCCACATTTCATTTTGATCTAAAGATTCACAGCATGAATGTGCAGCTGGCAAATGATCCGCAGCAATTATGTGATGCAATCATCTTAACATGGACCAGCATCAGAAACTGGTAGGCAGACGCGAGTAATTATCTGTAGAACAAACAAAAACAATAACAAGGGCAAGAACAGTGTGGTACGATACGTACATGAGACTCAGTGCAACCAAGGCAATGTACAACAAAACCTACACAGAAGCACAGCCAACAGAGAACTTATATAGGTGTGCTAATTACAGAAAACACACAACAGCTGTGAGCGCTCACAAGGCACATGATAGAGATGTGATTTGCAGGGCTGCTGGGAAATGGAGTCCTTGTTGTCCTTGTGGAATCCATGCCATAAAGAACTGACAGCAAAGTTAGGTCCTACCCAGTCTTAATATCATTTTCTGAATAGATAGTAACTGGGATAATTCAGTTCAATTCAATTCAATTCAATTCATTTTTATTTGTATAGCGCTTTTTTACAAAAGTCATTGTCTCAAAGCAGCTTTACACNAAACCTTGAGAGGAACCAGACTCAACAGAGAACCCATCCTCATATGGGTTTACACTGTAGTGCGCGCGCGTGTGTGTACAATGTGCATATCTTGCTGATCTTTTTTTTTTTAATTAATTGATTTTTTTAAGTTTAAAAAAAGGTGTAGTGGCAGCAGTGCATTAGGTCTTAATTACTCTTATATGCTAGACATACTTTAGTTGCGTCTACTATATCTGTACAAAAGTCCTCCTTGACTAGCAAACAGATAATATATAGCTAGTTTGGCTAGTTTATGGTCTAGAAGATAATTAATTTGTGTAAGGATGATGTACTGGTACTTACAAACTCAGTAATGGGACTTAATGTATATCTGGTCAGTGATTAATAATTGATAAAGTCTAAATCTATCCCAGTGACTACAGAACACAGTATGAACCTCTAGCACTAGAGACCATATAGTTAGTCGACACATCCGGCCTTTATTACAAATACATTTATCATTTTTTGCGTGAGTGTCTGTGTGGTAATGATGAGGATACGTTAACCAGGGTGTATCAGCTGCTAACTATAGACAGCAGTTCAGATTCTACTTGGTTTGTATTTGCCTCTTGGGACAGATAAGAACGGTTCGTCCAAATTTCGGGGAACCGAGGAAATAATTGTGTAAGCAGTAGTAGACAAAAGTGAACATTCGGTGGAGCTATGGGTGGAAGTTAGGGTGTAACAGCTGGGACGCATGATTCACAGCCTGTGATTGCTGTGTTGATCCACAGGCACTTTGGTACCACAGGTCAGTTGAAGAGCAGCTGCTGATGTTCATCCACGCAATCCATTTAGACTAAAAAGAAAGCTGATTTGTTTTGCATGCATACAGCCCATGTATATCTTGTCATGACTGAAGTTTTAATAGTGATGCTGCTTACTTCTTGACAGTTATGGACATTATTACAGATCAGCAATGGGGTTTTCCATCTAACATAATAGAAATACAAATGCTGTTACCTGTTACACTTACATTACGCACAAACCTATATGACATATTATAAACAATATGTTACAAACCAATACTTTATAACAACGGATCTGTTGGAAAACAACTTATATACATATGTACATGCATGCCATGTACATATACATATCCTTCTCTCAGAAGTGGTTAGTACAACCAGTTTATTTATGATGCTGTTCCAGCAATTCCTGGTTCAAGCTGCAAAGTGCACATTGAGAGTCTGGTGGAGGTGCAGCTAGATTTTATTTTGGAATAAACGTATCATACAATTATAGTCTAAAGGCAGGCAAAAATGGCAAAACTAAACATTCAACCAATCAGCCTGTCTCGATGGGAAATGACCATGCATGACATTTTAAATAATTTTTAATTATTTATAATAATATTTATTTTTATTTTTTTTTTAATATTTTACAGGGAAAATATCAAAAGATGATTTGCTGAGACTTGTTGCCATCCTGATCATTCAAATGCAAGTGGTGAACTCACAAGCACTCCCTGAAATTTCAGACATGATTGTAGAGGTAAAATTAAAAAAATAATAATTTAATTGTTGGTTAGAAAAACAAATATTAGTAGATTTCAGATTTTAACAGCAACAAAAACTCAGGTTCTTATACACATACGTGTACTGTGATAGTTTATATAGTTCATAGTTACCTTTGAGGGTATATGATGCTTTAGTGTGTATGTACACCCTCGAAGGTAACAAGATAATATAGCGCATTGTTCAATAAGCTGCTATTACAGTGATGTATTATTCATTATTAAAAAGAAATTAAGTCAAATCGATATGTCTACTGCTTTACTCAGTGCATTCCCTTTTTTCTCTTGGTAAATAATAATTTAGATATTATCTTGAAAAAAAATTCTATATATCTATGTCTGTTTTTTCTTTTTATCCTGCCACTTGAATAACACAAATTATTTTAACCCATTATTCTTTTCAGTGAACACGGACATGCTAGATTACATCGTGATCGTAGAGGTGAATGCGTCACAAGTGATTTTGTTTGACCAAATCATATCATCAGCGGAATCCATCAGTCCATTACAAATAGACAACAGCACAAAAATCAATGGTTTGAACATTACAGCAGGTAAGCTTTTTTAATTTAAATTTTAAATATTAGATTTAATGTGTTAGGTTTAAATATTTAGGATTTTAAATTATATATATATAAAGTGAATCAGTGCTCCAGTGAATAAAGATTTCTTGCTGTAATGTGTATTATTAATAAACCGATACGCAAACAATCAAGACAATTTATAGAGAGATAGTGTGTATGTATGTTGGGAATGACAAATCTGTTTCTCTATTGATATATCTCAGCTCGTTTAATTAAATACAGTCAGTGTTATATCGCAGCATACAGGACTTGCACAACATATCCGAACAACAGGCAAATCAAGAGTAGTCAAGAGCCAAGGCAGGCTCATGCCATACAGACTCTATTAACAGGAAGTAACCAGGAAGTAGCCTACTAGATTAGAACTGAGAGGGAAGTCCAGTGCTAACAGGGAGGTGTACGTGTAAACTTTATAATTATATAATCAAGTTTGGTCGTGATATTTTCTTTAAAATGATTTTTATTTTCCGCAGTGTGCCAGCCAAATGAATCTGAATACCAGTGCACGTGTGAGGATCAGTATGTTTGGTCATACAATAATTGTATTACCTATAATGCATGTGATAACTTCGATGAAGGAACATGTACTTGTATTCGTGCCATTCCTAGTGATGGACAGGTTTGTGTGTCAAAAAATGGTAAGAGAAAATTTTTAAGTATATTCAAAAATTACTTAAAGTGGCATTTCATGTATTCATATGCACATTTTTGTTTCTTTCTTTTTTTTTTATTAGAACTACCATTCTTTGTGTTTCTGTTTGAAATTGAGCTAAATTCTACAAACGTAACAGTGATACATCAACTGGGAAACCTCCTAGAAACACTCAGTTTTCTACTTTCATTTGATGATGTAGTAACAGTCACAGAACTCAACGTTACAACAGGTAAGAATTGTGCTGTTTGAAAATATGCCATATTCATATGTATTGCCTTTGATTGTGTGTGTGTGTGTGTGTGTGTGTGTGTGTGTGTGTGTGTGTGTGTGTGTGCTAATTTTTGCATCCAGTTCAATCTTTGAGAGGTCAAACAGTGTACCCAATAATCAAACGGTGTACCCTTGAGTTTCATTGGAAACAAGCAATGCATTGTGTTGTTTCACTGGAAAAGTAAATTTCTGTGAAGTCATTTGCTTTATTATCTAAGTTTGAAATGGATCAATTTATGATTTGGATAACAAGTTAGCTGATGTTGTGCATGTTTACAATACAACTATTGTTGATGAGCAAACTTTTTTGCAAATGCAAGAAATTGTTTCCTTCAATCACAAATGATAGTTTCCTATAATACTGTTCTATGTAATACTCCAGATTTTTCCAATATAGAGAATACCATTACCATTTCAAGCACAGTATTAAGCTGGGATAGATAGACATTTTTTTTGTATTTAAGGGAAGCTAAAAATAAATAGCGATAACTATGTATCAAATTTGATAGATAAAAGTGAAAGTGCCCATTTGTTCAGGAACTGTTTTACACCAGTATTGTGTCAGTGTATATAGGGCTGGCTGGTATAAATGAGATAGCAGGGCTAAGACCCCCATCTTTTTCAAGGAAAAAAGAGTAAAATTAACTCAGTATATAGTCATTTGCTATTAACAACTGGTTGACATGGATTGTTTTTACTTCTTAGAACCAAAACCAATAGTAATAAGAGTGGATATAAGAAAAAGAAAACAGACATATAAAGTAAGCTGGGGCTGATTTCTTTTTAGCCTAGACTGTAGATTCAGCTCTGATTACACAGAGTGAAATGTCTCCTAGAGTCAGTGTCCACTACTTAATTTAAACCTGCTTTGCTGACACATGATCGATAGTGATTGAGACAGTGCATGTGAAGTACAATAGCGGGTGTAATAAATATAAATGGATTATTTATCGTAATTGGATTTTCAAAATTTCTTCGGCGGAGAAGCTAGATGTAAATAGAATAAGAAAAGAAGGAGCTATTGGTAGGTAGTAGTCCCTTCCACATCTCAGAGTTTATAGAAAGAGTTCCAGAAAGAACTTCATAGACATTCTCTTAAACACTGCAAAAAATCGTATAGACATCAAGGTCAAGTTCAAGTAATGGGTTAGTCTTCAAAAATGTTCATGCATTTCAGTCTATACTATTGGCTCTCCATAGGACATCTAGGACAGATGATAACATTTTATAATTAAAAATGATATTTGATGTTTTCGACAAAATACTTTCATTCCACAGTGTGCAGTCCGAATAGTACTGAATATCAGTGCAGGTGTGAGGATCAGTATTTCTGGCCGAATGAAAAATGCGCATCATACGGGTCTTGTGATAACGTCACCAGCGCCTCATGTGGCTGCATCAACGCTCTTCCAAATGACGGACACTTCTGCCAACCAATCAGTGAGCTGACGAGTACGTATAATATGTAACATGAAATATAAGAATGTCTGATGGATGCTTTTTCAATGCTTCTTTAATATACATACAGTTTTGTACTGGAAATGAGGTTTCTCGTTGAACCTTCACTGAAAAATGATGTGAAAAAAATCACATTTAGTTGTCTAGTGCATTGACAGAGTAAATTAAATGCACCTAAAAGGTATGAAAGTCAGTCGTAGT